>BPLQ01015425.1:0-121135 GCA_021605075.1 Caerostris darwini
TACATTTCTCACTATTCTAAAACAGTAAATACTAATAAAATAACTATTAACATAATATTTAATATGATATACAATCTGATATTTTCTTTTTTGTGATCTGATTTTTGTTTGAGTAAAGTTCCATTTTTTGGTTTACTTTTTAAAAACTTAAAATTCATAATAATTCATACTTAAACTTTAAATGCGAATAATTATAAATTAAATTTGCATTAATCTTCAATATATTGAATATATTTAATTTAATTTGATAGAAAATGTGATAATTTTTATTGCTTAGTTTATTTTCGTAATCAAAGATTTTTATTATTTGAATTTTGTTTATTTGTAAACGTTGTGTGTTATGTTTGATTAGTTATCGTTACAAGTACTCTATAGGGTGCTGAGAATAAATGTCCAAATAAGTGTTCTCGACTTTTTTTTTTTTTATTTATTATCCGTGCCACATTTTTTATAAAGATTCGTACCAATCACATGTTTCATTTAACATATTGATATATATCACAGTAATGATGTAATTATCTCTCATGTAATTTACAAACTTAAAAATGGGAGGTGAAAGGGCCTCATAAGTGCAATAGCCTAGCCTCTTTTCATCTAAATCCAGCCCTGGTAGATAAGTGTTGTTTAGCGTGGTTTGTCGCTCTACGGTCATTTTTTTGAAATACTTCGGTCTAATTAAATCAGGACTTACAATTTAACGTGAATTCCGAACCATTAACAAACATCTATTCCACAGCCAGGATTCGAACCTAAAGCATATGATAGAAGGGCCAGAACGCTAACCAATTGGCCATCGGGTGTTAAGAAGAATAAATTTAGCCTAAACTGTGCCAAACAATTGTTAATAAATTAATAAAAAAATAAAGGGGATATTTAATTAAAATAACTTGATAGATAATGTATATATGTTAATATCAAATGCATCTTAGATATGAAACAGTGTTTCTAAACCGATGTTTCTAAAAAAAACCGACTTGATCTTATAAGCAAATGCAAAGCACCTGCGAGAAGGAAAAATCCATTTTAGGTCATGGTTATGTCTGATGTCTCACAAAGTCATCAGGTGGTTTTAACACATCGTAAACCATTGCACTGACATCAATGCAAGTGTCACATTCTGTGCTGGCAACTGTCACATAATCAGATTTAGATTGGGATGAAGCCTTTTTTTTTTTTAAATAATATTTTTTGGATTAAAATCTATCTGCATCTTAAAATTTCTTTTGCGAAATTTGCTGCCATTTTCAATAGAATGTTCTTTTTTTTTTTTAAATTTATGCCTAGTAACAGATTAAGAACCTAATTCTCGTAAGAACTGAGGGAAGTGTTATAAATGCATTTGCAAGAGTGACCATTCTATTTAGGCTTAAAAGGAAATTTTCTGAAGGGATGACCGATCTATACTAGTTGTATTGGGATCAGTCACTTCAGAAAGATATTCTTACAAGCCATTCTGTATTAGTAACCATAGATATCACTATAGATTTGTTATTGATCGTCGATACGAGACGTTTAAATAATCTGTCACAATCGTCATCGATTCTAAAAGCAGCGACTGCAACTGACGTCACTAGCTCATTCGAACAACAAATCTCATATTAATGAGCACGTTAATGATGGGCCACTAGTTGAGCCATAGCCACATCTGGAGCGAAAGGTCTGAACTATATAAAAAAAAAGTTCTGTTTAGGCTTTATCACACTTGCTTGTATCGTAAAGCAAACCGCTGTTGACACTCCAATAACAAGTCTACCACAATGCGCTCATCCAACTTTTATTATCGATAGCTAAATTACATAAATAATTCTATTGCGCATTTTGCGGAACCAATGAGGACAGCGCAATTTGTGGTTACATAACTTTTCTTCGGCTCAAACAAATAGACTGAAATTTTTTTTTTTTAAACATATAAAAAAAACCTTGCGTATTTAATGCTATACTCACTTCCATTACCTTTAAACATTTCCAATTTCATTTGCTTTACAATATATTTATTTCACTGATTCAGTACTTTATGATCCATGATTATCGATTCAATGCAACCAGTGATTATTCATTCAATGCATTAACACAAATGCAATGGATTATCACCATTGTCGAACTAGACTCGATCTAAAAATGGAAACAATTAAATAATTTCATTTCAAATTACAGTCAAACCTGTTTATATGCGGTATGTAAAAAAATTTCAAAAAGGCAAATTGTGAATAAAGATTAATTCAAAAAAAGAAAACAACAATGAAAAAGATTTATTGACATATCAAAAACTGCATATTTAAGTACCTGCATTTGCAAAAACTGCATATTTTATTACTATACCCACTTCCATTACCTTTACACATTTCCAAATTCATTTGCTTTTACCATATTGATTTCACTGATTCAGTACTTTATGGCCAATGATTATAGATTCAATGCAACCAATCATTATTCATTCAATACGTTAACATAAATGTAACGCATTATCAATCATTAGACTCGATCTAAAAATGGAAACAGTTAAACAATTTCATTTCGAAGTACAGTCAAATCTGTTTTTATGCGATCTTTTTGTGTGCCAAATCCTCAGTGTCCTGCAGTGGGGGACGGTGAGTCACCATCCATGTGTTATTCACTCATGGATGGTTAGAAAGGGGTAGCTTTTTTGGTGAAGGAGCACCCGTAGGTAGAAGTCTGATTTCGCTCCGCGCCGCTGAAAAAGGAGGGCATTGCCTTCCAGGAGGATTTTTAGAGAGAACTATCTCACGGGAACTGCCCCTCTATTTGAGTATCGTACGGGGGGGAACTCCCATTAGGTAGTCAGACTCACGAGGCAAGGTGCTGAACATCACAAACGCCATCGAGTTTCCTCGTTTTCTTGACACAATGTCTACAACAAAGCCGTCAGCGTATTGTACCTCGGTCACGAGTCTGGCATGTGGTCCTTTTTTGTGAAGTATATAAAAAAATTTAGCGCTCTGTCGCTCAGTGCCACAGATTTCGGGTTCGAGACCCGGAGATGCCATGAATGTTTGTGTTGGTTCGGAATCCACTTTAGCCGTAGGTCCCAGTTTAATATGACTGTGGAACATTGGGCGTAGGACTAACAACCCTAACAAGAAAACATCTCCTGTCTCGAAATCTCCAAATAGGCAGACGGTCTTGGCCCGCCATGAAGCTGCTGTTGCGCCAATGATGATGTTCATTTTATAAAAATTACATCAAATGCAAATTATGAATAAAAAATCCAACAGATGGCCCACCTGATATTATATCCCATTACCGCGAATGTTATTAGATGCGAGGTAGTGTTATATCATAAAGTTTTAATTTACATATTTTCTATGCGGAACTTTTTTTTATGTAGTCAATATTAAAGGCATAACTGTTTTTTAAATGTGTTGCAAACAATATATTTTATAGCTAATTATGAAGTTTCAAGAAGTATCGTTGGGGAGAAAGCTCCCATTAGACAATCCGACTTACGAGGCAAGATGCTGAACATTACAAGCTCCATGAGTCTCTTCGCTTTTTGAAACAGTGTTTACAATAAAGCTACCAACGGAATGAACCTCCGCCCTAATGCTCACCAGCAGGCGCACATTGCTATGAATGGGACATGTGGTCCTTTTTTGAGGCATAAAAAAAAAATTAGCTCTTGGTGCTATAGGTATCGGATTCGAGTCCCGGTGGTGACATGGGTGTTTGTAGTGATTCGGAATCCACTTTAAACCATAAAGTGGATCCCGGTCTTATGACTGTTGGGCGTAGGGCTGAGAACCCGCAAAAAGAAAACATATCCTGTCTCGAAATCTGTCAATAGGCAGACTGTCTTGGCCCATTATGGTGCTATTGCGCCAATGATGATGATGATGATATAAAAAAAATTACATGAATTGCAAATTATGAATAAAAAATTAATTCAAAATGATAACAACAAATGGCTGTCAAAATAAAATGCAAATTGAAAAAAATGGACAGATGGCCCGTCTGATATTATATCATCCCATTACCACGAATGTTATTAGATGCGAGGTAAGTGCTATATCTTGTGGTTTTGATTTACATATTTTCTATATGGGATTTTTTACTTTTTATATGGTCCCTATTAATGACATTTATGAGTTTCAAACAATATATTTTATAAGATATTTATGAAGTTTAAAGATTTTTTTTTATGCCATTTCTTTTATGCAGGCTTAATTGTATTGAAAGATTTCATTAATGCTTTATTAGATGCATTCCAATATTAATAAAAAGATAAAAGTATCGTTATCTGAAATATTTAAACTCGCAACATTTCCTCACCGATAATTTCTCCAACCTCAACGTCCGTCGGGAAAGGCATCTCGAGTATGAGAAACATCCTAAGGTCAAACAGTCGCAGATAAAAGGACAGGAACATTCATCAATTCCCATTGAAAAGCGATCTGCACTTGAAAAAGTCGGAAGTGAAGTCTTCGAGCCTTCTTATATTCAGGAGATAATTTCTAAAGTTACGATACATTGTGTAACTCTTTCCATTCAGGTGTTGAAAATAGAAAACTTGGAACAGAATTTCCAATCAAATTACTAGTAATTCATCCATTTATTATTAAGCACGTCGGCGGCGAAGAGCCAAGTCGGCACATTTAGTCAATTCATTGTTTATTAAAACGGGCTTTCTGATGTACTATTGTGCCCAAAAAGTAAGACAAAAAAAAAAATTCAATTTTTTTTATATTACTTTTTTTCAAAAACTCTTTATTTATTCTTCCAAATTTATTTCGTCGCCTTCAAGGTAATCCCCTCCGGATACAATGCATGCTAAAAACTCATCGGCAGGGATGGCCTTCGAAGCGTGCGGCGATTCACGTTGAATCTCTTCAATCGCTCCTAGCGGCCTGGTATGTGGCGCTCAGACCTTTGGGATCCCAGGCTTCAGGTTCAAATCCTGGCGGTGGCATGGATGTTTGTAAGTGGTTCGGAATCCACGTTAAACTGTAGGTCCCGGTCTGTTTAGCCTAAGTTGTGCACAAGATGACCGTAGAGCGACAAACCAAACTTCAATCGACTCAAAACGGTGTCCCGGTCTAACGGTTTGTTGCCTTAAAACAGGGTATCCCTTTTAGTTTCCTTCTGCAGTATTTATAAAAAACGCAAATGGCTGATTGAACCTCATTTAACATACACACTGTTGTTAACCAAAAATAAACAGTAAATGTATACTACTGTGCCCAAAAAGAAAGACCAATTTTTTTTCAAAAACTCTTTATTTATTCTTCCAAATTTATTTCATCGTCTTCAAGGTAATCCCCTCCGGATACAATGCATGCTAAAAACTCATCGGCAGGGATGGCCTTCGAAGCGCGCGGCGATTCACGTTGAATCCCTTCAATCGCTCCTAGCGCCTGGCCTTTGGGGCTTCAAGTTCAAATCCTGGCGGTAGCATGGATGTTTGTAAGTAGTTCGGAATCCAATTTAAACTGTAGGTCCCGGTCTGTTTAGCCTAAGGTGTGCACAAGATGACCATAGAGCGACAAACCAAACTTCAATCGACTCAAAACGGTGTCCCGGTCTAACGGTTTGTTGCCTTAAAACAGGGTATCCCTTGTAGTTTCCTTCGGCAGTATTTATAAAAAACGCAAATGGCTGATTGAACCTCATTTAACATACACACTGTTGTTAACCAAAAATAAACAGTAAATGTATACTACTGTGCCCAAAAAGAAAGACCAATTTTTTTTTTCAAAAGCTCTTTATTTATTCTTCCAAATTTATGTCATCGCCTTCAAAGTAATCCCTTCCGGACATAATGCCCTTATGCCAACTTTTTTTCCCAATCCTCAATGCAGGCTAAAGAGTCATCGGCAGGGATGGCCTACATAGCACCCGCCGATTCACATTGAATCTCTTCAATCGATTCAAAACGCAATGGTCTTTTTAATTTAGGCAATAGCCAGAAGTCGCACGTTGCCAAATCAGGTGAATACGGTGGCTGTGAAATGATGTCGGTTTCATTTTTGTTGAAAGAGTCACGAAGAATCAATGCAGTGTGAGCTGGCGCATTCAATGTTTTCGGTACCATTCGAGATTTGACGCGTTTGAGGCCCAAAATGGAATGGACCGATCCTAATGAAATTCCAAAATCATCAGCAAGGTATCTAATTGTAAAGCGACAGCTTGAAATCTTTAATTTTTTTGGAACGTGAGCTTTGTCGGTTGAGATTGATGGTCGACCAGAGGGCTTTCAAATATGGAATACTGGGCGTTTCAGAAGGGGATATACATTCGCTTTTTTGACAAAATTTATGCAAAATAAATTATGCAAACCAGCTGATAAACACACAAACTGAACATTTGCACATTCATGCTTCTGGCATAAGGGGGAAAGACATACAATAAAAAGGTTAAGAAAGAATTTGACGCAGAGCCAAGTCGGCACCTTCAGCCAATTCATTGTTTATTGAAACGGGTTTGATATATTGTAAGAAGCGAGTAAAGGTCGAAAAAGCGTTTTTGTTTTATGGTATTTCAGTTAAAAGCTAACACAGCTGAATTGCAAGGAGGTTTGTGTACCTATACAATAGCCAAGTAGTTATCCACAGTTAAAATAAAATAAGAGATATTGTTGAAAATTACTTAAATATCTATCTCGCAAGATTACTTTTCGTACTATAATTTATTTTTATGGCAGTAAAAGAAAAAAGAAAAGACATTTACGAAATTTTTATAGTTTAGGGAACATCTATGAATTAAATCACATATATTTGTGAAGACCGTGCTACCGGAAAAGCAAATAAAACATTCTGAATTTTTAGTATCCATCAAAATTGTTGTTCTAATGCAGCTGGCAATACAGAGACAGTTTACCTTTATGCCATAAGCAAGGCTGCTATTACTCATTTAACACTACCCAGGGGGTACATGTAGCTTGAAGATATGCTACGGATACGAGTAACGATCATATTAGGTTCCACAACGCCTTATCTTTTTTCTTCTTCATTGGCGCAACAGCCCCATGATAGGCCAAGATTGTTTGCCTAGTGGCAGATTTCAAGGCAGGAGATGTTTTCTTTTTTACGGGGTAAGGTTGTTAGTCCTACGTTCAACGATCATATTAGACAGGGACCTACGGTTTAAAATGGATTCCGAAATCGCTACAAAAATCTATGGCACCGCCGGGATTCGAACCCGAAACCTGTAGTACCGAGCGCCAGCCGTTCAGCCATTAGCCAGCCCCCCATCAAAATTGTATTTCATTTAATAATAATGTCGAATTCTTTATGCCACAGGCATAAATGTGGAAATTTAAAATAAAAATAGTTTCCGAAATGCCTTTTAATTGTTAATTGCTTCCCATTCGTATAAAACCGCGTCTACATTTGAATGCATAAGCTTCGAGTGCTCCACGCGAAATTAGTTTGGATATATATATATTACTCTTTTTCTATCTAATCAATGGGCTTGAAGCTTAAGAAACTTCTTTCATTCACAAACCAGAGGATAGAGGTTGCTAAGCAATCAAGGTTTTCCGTCAATCTGGCAAATCGTCGTGAAAAAATAAAAATATTAGATACACAAATGCAGAGGTTGGAGACTTTCAGAGTTCTCGAGTCTACTACGAATCTGTAACACCTGATGTGTGGCAGACGTTAATTATCACAGGCGTGATACACTAAACCACGAGGAGCTCACTTTGAAAACAGGCAGAAACTCCGGTCTACATAGTCAATCTCTTCAGAGAAAACAAAAACCTTTTTTTATCGACTCGCAGAACTCCCTTTTTCCTTCTCCAAAAACCATCCTTCAATAAACTCCGTCAAGAGAGGCGGGGAGGAATCAGCTTCCCTCACTTTTTTGAAATCGACACTTCCTCAGCCGATGGTCTATCACCAATCACAATTCACGGTGTAGTCCATATTCCATCTGTAAATGTTTTGACCTGCGAAGGTCGAAAACAGATCATCGCTAATTTTATGAGGTCACTTTATCTACGACATTCATTATTTGCTATCAGATTTGAGTGGCAGGTTATTCTCATTAGTGCAAAGCACTAATTGCATGTAACATAAGTATCAGCAACACTGCTGTCAAATTTCAGTGATAGATTGTTAAAGAATATACTTTCCTCTCACATGGGAACGAAATGCAAGGGCCGCTCGGCCTGATGTCGGTTTTTGGCCACGCATGAAAAAAGACTTTCCAAAGATGACTGGAGGCTCGTTCATAAGTGGGTTTGTTTTAAGAGTTCAAATCGCAACGCTCAGGACGCAAAATTGGATAGTTCTTGTCAGGACTGCAGTTTGGGGTTCCGATTTCGCCAAGTTTCTTATCCGTGCCAAATAGAATCACCAAAACAAACAGTATTTTGTAACCGAAGTGGTCATTTTGTTTGTTTAGGAGTGGGCTTGGCGAAATTTAAAAATCGCCTAATAAACAAATGGAACCCTAAAATGCAGAACTCCCGTTCTTGTAGTATTTTGACCAAATGCTTCATAAAATTTTTTGAATATTGGTATACTCCCATGCGTATTCGTCCAGCAAAGTATGTTCATACATGATAAATATTTTGACTTATCTTCAATGGTTTATATTTATATACAGTAGAGCTTCTGTAAGTCAAACTTCAAGGAAGACGCCAAATAATTTGGCGAAATTTAAAATGAGTTATAGTTTTTGACTTATGCGGATTTTGTAAGGAAATATTCGACTTGTAGAGGTTTAGATTCTAACTTATTTTGAGTTAAGAGTTAAAATAAATGAAAATTCAAGTTACACAGGTAATAAATATGTTTATTTGCAACTTGAAAGTTATATTATGTACAATAAAAAATCAAAATAATTCCGAAACATATGTTCGAGAAAGATATCCGAGTTCGAAAATCAAATATTGCTAATATTTCGAGATACAGAGGTAAAACATGGAGGTTTTTTTTTTTTTTTTCCCCGAGTTACGGAGGGAAAATATATACAAAAATGAGAAATAAAATTTTATTTACATATCAACTGCAGTAAATGCTAAATTATTTCGACTTATAGAGGGTTAAAATTTCGAGTAATGGAAGTTCTGGGGCTTGCAGGGAAGGGAACAAAAAAAAAATTTCGAGCTGCGGAGGTTTTCGACTTATCGAGGTTCTACTGTATATAGCAAAGTGAGATAGAAAATGAAAAATATTAGTAGAAAAACAAGAAATGAGAAATAAAATTTTATTTACATATCAACTGCAGAAAATGCTTAAATGTACCACTACTACCAACGATACAGACCTAAGCAAAAGCTTACAAGCAAAAGTGGTCGGCGTATCATATTAAATTTTATAAAGATTTAAGAACCAACACGCATTTATGAACAGTCCAGCTAGTGAAAAAGTTGCAATGAGGTCTTCATCATTTTGTTAACTAACTTGAAACAGGGGTGGAAAAAATCCGGCCCTGCCCGCCTTGAATATTTTCCCGGCCCATGAGATTTATCACACTGCAACAAAATATATTTATTTTATAATGGCATAAGAAGTGAAAAACAATGAATTAAAAAAAACATATGTACATCGCTATTTTTAAAAATTAACTGTCGAAATTATGAGAAAAAAATGAACTTTGATATAAAAATAATATTCTTGCGAATATAGGACAGATATTGCCCGTTTTATTTATGATTATGAGTTCGCAGTATAATTAAAATTATATTCTGCGAACTCATGATGCGCGCATCTTGGAACAGGTTCTATGTTTCATTTTAAGTGACCATCCTTAGATAAGCACAGTTAATTAGTGATAGCAGAGAAAAAAAAACCCAGAGTATTAGTTGAAGTTGTTAGCGCTTTTGGTTCAACTCATACCTGCGAATAGTTTTTTTTCCCGAAAATAAAATTGCTAAAAATACACTCAAACATAAAACCAAATTCAGATAATTGCTAAAGCTACGTGAAAGAGTGGAGAAACACATATCGCACTAGTAAAATAAATATTTGTTAATGATTTCATTATATTTATATATTTCTTTACAATGTGCCTTTAGTATGTTATCTATCTTTACATATAAGAGTAATAGTAAACACAGTGGCCTGATGACTAGCACTCGGTGCCACAGGTTTCGAGTTCGAAATTCACTTTAAGCCGTAGGTCCAGGTCTAACGGGATTATAGTGTTGCGGGGGCATTGTTACTCCGCGTCCGTAGCTTATCTTCAAGCTACACGCGCCCTGGCTGTTACTAAATGAGTAATGTCAGTGCAGCCCTGCTTATGGCATATAAATATCCCGGTCTGAGTATTTGCCAGCACTAGGGGGAATAAAATCATGATAATAAACACAATGACTTATCTTTGTTTCAATTTTTCACACCAAAGAAGTTTATAGCGAGTCTAATTGCAATAGAGGGATATATAATTTTACATAGTGTTATGCCTTTCCAAAGTGGCCCCCAAGGCCATTTGGGTTGGCCACCCCTGATCTAGTAGATACAAGCCTTGAAAGGTCCCCATACGAAAAAATCAGTTCCAGATGCTGGACAAGAATCTGGTCCACTTCGTCCCATCTATGAGGATCAAACGTGGAAAGGTAATTACGTACATTAGAGCAGTGGCAAAAATGGGCTGGTGCTCCATCGAGCTGAAACCACATGGCATTTTGAACATTATCAAGTAATTCTGATAATACATCTTCCAGAAAAATACGATGAAGTATAGGCCAATAGGGAAATCATTTACTATACCTCTCCCCACACATATTTAACAGAGAATCTCACCTGGTAAAACATTTGGGTAAAATGTGAAAATTAAAAAACTTGTTGCATGTAAATATTTCATCTGTGGCAAGCACATTTTCAAGAAAAAGATAAAGAGTCAGTGTAGTCTGCTGTAAAAACCAATTGTTTCTGCCCCCACATTGCTGTATGAAAAAAAATTTCTATGTACATATGTTTTATGATTTACCAATGATTATAACTAAAGTCCCAGTTTCAAAATGCTGTAAAAAAAGAACCACTCGTTCAAATTTGAACTGAGGATAATTGAAGGGGAGGACGGTACGGCAACAAACAAAAAAAAAAGTTCTAAAGTGGACTTGTTTTATACTTTTTTTAAAGATTACTGGAATATACACAAATTATTCATCTATATTAAAACATGTTAAATTATTCATCAGTCTAGAAAAGGGCACTCGTAACAAAAAAAAAAAATATTAAAACATTTTTCTTAAAAATGAATTTTTAGAATTTATTCATTAAAAAAATAAGTTGAAATGAACTTTTTGATTCATTTTGAAATTATTTAATCTTTTACGTCAACTGAGCCAGAAATGTAGATTCAAACTACTTTATGATAATCTTAATATCCCCATTGAAATCTTAAGAAATTTTTGTACTTGACTTGGTAGATTTATAAATTATTCATTGATATTTCGATACTCACCATGAAAAAGCACAATCTATTTATTCATATTATTTTAAAAGTTACATTTTCTTTTAAATTAAAGTCACCACAATCAATTTTGGGCAAGTAAAAAACCTAAAACAAAAATTGTATTCATAACTCCATTTGTTTCATAAAGGTGAACAAAGTTCCATCTGCTAGCAAAATTGAAGCCCATAAATCCCCTTCTCGGAATAATTTTTGTGTGGAAAATATGGGTAACATTAAAACAAAACAATGTGAATACTGCTCTTTTGACACATCAAATGATAAAATAGGATAAATCAAATCAAGATTAATAAAAAAAACTTTCTTATCAAATACTGATGTTGTTGAATGAAATTGTTTAGAAAATTTTTTGGCATTTCAATAGTATCGCAGATAAAACTACCAATAATTTGTTGCTTTCATTCACAAGAAATTCTAAAAAGATCAGCGATTTTTTTTTCATTTAACAGACCTCTAAAATAAAACTTGCCAACCACTATAAAATGAAATTATTTAAGCCATCACCATTAATACTCTCAAATTTAAAAAGCAGTTTATATAACTGAAGTCCAAGAAGATAAAATTAGATTTAGTTTTCTTATGAACTAATTTTAAAATTATAGCTAAGTCTTCATTAGACAATTATATTCTCAGAGAATAAACTAAATCGATAAAAATGATTAGAATTCTCCATTTGACTAACAATTTGGTTAACCGTATTCTCCACTATTAAAATGAACAGCAAAAAATAAATGATATATACACATAAGAACTAATTTCAAAACTTCAGAAATCTATAACAAGAAAAAAATTTTTTTAAGCGAACATTTATGAATAATTAATGTAATACGGAATTTAAATTCTTAAGTGTAATACTGTTAAACATTGAGGCAGATGCATACATATTGGATTGAAAATTTTTAAATCTGAAGAATTAATAGACATACATGTTACAAACCATTTAAATATTTTGGTTTCCTAATACCCATAAAAAATTGCCTACTATACTGACAATTTACAAACATGCAACTTTTCAATAAAGCTTCTATACTTCTCAAAATTATAATATCTACACTTAAAACAAATCTCTACTTTTCATGACAAAAAGCTAGTACACATGTAGAATTATATATTAAAATATAATACTTATAAATGGTAAAACTTGGCCAATATTTACTTACAATGCTAATACATTGAAACTTGACCGGATATAATTTTCAAAATTAAATTTGAGCTATTTTTACTTCAAGAATGTATTCGTTTATTATTCCCTTCAAGAATGTAATCAATTATTTAGTTTAAATAATTTTTTATATTAGATTATTAAAATTAAAACTTTACCTATCTTTTTACCCTAATAAAATTAATACTATGTTATGGCATATTAAGACATTTACTTCAGTAAAAATATACTAATTAGTAAATAACTTATCAGTCAATATATCTATAAATATAGGCAAATAATTTATTTGCCAAATTAATTTTAAATTTATTATAGTTTCTAAAATTAAGACAGCACATTTTTATTCTATTTCTTGAAATCATCTTTTTCATTTACATCATTTCAAATAATATTTACTATCATACATTAAATAAAGACCAGAAATTCAAAAGTAAGAAATTACTTTATTTCCCATATGAAAAATTGGTCAACATGCAGGAATGCTAGCAATGGAACGTCGATGCATAACTTACAAAAATATTTAAATAGGTTTTCGTCCTAGAAGTTGTTGTCATTAAAAGATGAAGTTCTTGATTTCATCGTACAATACAAGGACTAAAGCTCCACCTGTACCTCGAAGTACATTCGAGAAGGCACCCTTGAAGAAAGCCTTGCCACCTTCTTGTTTTGCAATCTTGCTCCAGCAGTCAATGGTTCCCTTGTACATAAGATCTGCCTTGGATCGTCCACTCTGCATCATCATGCGTCTTCGGACGGTATCAAAAGGATAAGAGATGATTCCAGCAACTGTTGTAACAGTTTGAGCAATTGCCCACGAGATTATAATGGGGGTATTCTTGGGATCTGGCAACATACCCTTAGCTGTGTCAAAGAAGCCAAAATAGGCAGCTCTGTAAATGATGATACCTTGTACGGAGACATTGAAGCCTCGGTACAATCCAGCTAAGCCATCAGATCTGAAGATCTTGGCAAGGCAGTTACCAAGACCAGAGAATTCCGCTCAGCACCAGCTTTGCCGACATCAGCAGCTAACCGGGTTCTGGCAAAATCCAGGGGATATACAAAACAGAGAGAAGTAGCTCCAGCTGCTCCACCAGAAGCAAGGTTACCCAAGAAATATCTGAAGAACTGTGTGTTCTTATCAACTCCTCCAAGGAAAACCTGCTTGTATTTATCTTTAAATGCGAAATTAAGAGCTTGTGTTGGAAAATATCGGATAACATTGGCCAAGTTTCCTCTCCAATAACTTAAAAACCCTTGTTCTTTTGGAATCCTAACAAAGGCATCAACCATACCTAAAAAAGAAATAAGCATATGAAGTGTTTTGTATATATACAAAACTTTTGATAAAAACTTAATGTTTTACAATTAAGGAGAGAAAAATCAATAAAATAATTCAGACATTTGTAGAATAGTTATAACAGAAATTGTACAACAAAGAAAAATTAACACCAGATCTTGATCAGTGCTAATTTATTTTTCATTATTATCAAAAGTCTAACATGTTTCAACATCATTTCAAGATCACAACCAAAATACACAATGGGCTTATATTTATCAAAACTTACAAATACATAATATTTAATAAGGATCAATCCCTTTAATGAATGAAAAATTAAGATATTTCTTATTTACAAAAATTTAAACTTGCACCGAAACGAAAACTCTTCATACAAACAAACATTAATTCTTATTGATAACCTCGATCAGTAATTAGTAATTTTCATGATTTTTCAAAAGTCTAACATGTATTAAACATCATATCAAGGCATAACTATAAAAATTAAAATCAATATCAAACTGCATAGTTAACAAGTAGTAAATATAGCATCAAGACAAATAATAGCCTTTATTATTTCCAGTTAAGTCTTAATCAGAAGTTTTGTTTGTTTCATTACACATCAATAGTTGAACATGGTTAAACATCATTTTAAGACTTAACTTCATCGTCATATTGAATTTTAAAACTATTAAATATAAAGACAATTTAGCCTCCGCTTTACAGAGAAGATATAATCTTGTCCCAGATTAAACAATAAATGTTAAAAAAAAAAAAATCATCCAATAAAGATTGATATATGGTAAATCAATAAAAGATTGATATATGGTAAATCAATAAAAATTAAAATAAAAGCATGCCTATATTCACAAGAAATTCAATATATATGATGTATATATTAAATTATCAAATGAATTCTACTTATTACTTTAAATTCCATTTTGTTTCTATATCATTTCATACATACATATTAATTTCGGTTAATTCCATTAAGAAAATGTATAGAGTCGTACAAAGATTGCCATGTTGAATAGCTGTTTTAAGACAAAGGCTTGTACCTTGCAGTATTTCAAAAGGTAAACTAAGAAATTAAATTATTAAAATTCCTGCTGGTTACAGTATATTAAAAGTACAAAAAAAAAAGCTCCAATACAAGCCACATTTTAATCAATAACTAAATATGATTTTAAAACATAGCACAAGCACAAAAATCCCTATATGTAAATAAACATTAATTCATAACCACAATCAGTATTTAATAGTTTTCATGATTTTCAAAAGTCTAACATGTTTAAACATCATATTGAGGCATAATTATGAAGGATATATTAAAATTCATATCAAATGGCATAGGCAACAAACTGAACACTAATATACCAATCAGATGAATAACAAAATTAATGATTTCCAGTTAAGTCTTGATCAGAAAAGTTTTTGTTTCATTACACATCAACAGTTGAACATGGTTAAGCATCATTTCAAGACTTCACTTTGTCTTCTCATTTTATATACATATAATGAAAATCAACCACTACCATTTATTAAAATTAGGACAAGGAAATAACTAGATTTTAATAAGAGCCAAGTTTTAAACAACTTAAAATGCGATTTGAAAGCATATTAATAAAAATGAGCAAAAGATATAAATAGGGAATTAATCCTGCCCGGTGAATATTAACATTTAAGTAAGTGGGAATATACTACAATCTCAATGTATTAATGGGCAGGTAACCACCTGTAAATTCAATTTAGGGAAATGAACTAACGTAGAAGCGAGTGCTGCAGATGATTGCTAGGAACTATCTTACTAAAATTCAAGTAGCTTTTTAATCATAAAATTTCGATTCATTATTCGAAAGCTTCTTAATTATTTTTCTTCAATGTAGATGTTTTTTGTGGTAGATATGTACACGTGTCAATACACATATTGTACAAGATGGCCACACAACAATATACAAAAAAAAAAAAATTCTCATCGCTTAGTAACAAAATTAATAAGCCTTAAAAAAAAATTTCTTATAAAATAATTACCGCATGTCTTACGTGTCACATAACGAGTTAGGCCTAATCTAAAAATTTTTAAACAGCTAATTAAATTGCATTTAAAAATTTTGAATACAATAGGAATTTTTTAAATGAATTTAATATTAGTTTCAAAAATGATAAAAATATGTATATTAATGCATGAAAATAATTTGCCGGTACTTATTATGCAACAGTAGTTTCAACATGGCGGGGAGGCGAAAATTATTAACTTACCTTTGTATTGGTTTTCTTTAGCAATTTGTTTAGAGGCATGTTGTACTTGTAATAATAATTTAACACGTTCAATGGGTGCTACAGCTGTTTTAGAAATAGCTGCAGCAATACCACCAGCGACAAAATCCTTGGCAAACGAAACTGGATCAAAAGCAGACATTTTAATTTACGTTTACTGCGACCGTCGTCAACCGAGTTCAGAAAGAAAAGGGTAGGACCTGCCGCTTAGTTTTATGCCTATTAGAAATTACGCCAAACCAGATAAGTATTAAGGTAACCCTGTTGTATGTTGATACAGTTTTCAAACAGTCGAATTAGAATACAAGTAAACAAATTTGTTAAACCAAAATATTCAGGTTTATTTAATAAAAATCAATTAAAATATTAAAGCATCATCTATTAAATATACTTCAACAAAGTTTATTAGATTGATTTTCTGTTTATCAGCGGCATGGAAAGAAAGTGAAACCAATAAATGTATATGCATGCTACTACAAACGGATTTTAGTTGAATTAGAGAATAAAAGAAGAATGTAGGAGAAAAAAAACAATATTTTATTTCCTGATTCTGAAAATAAAATAAAATAAATTCTCAATTATATTAATATCTTAATGCTCATTGTTAATGTGAAAAAAAAAATTGTTTTTGCTATCAACAGGTATTCTTGCTGTTTTTAATTGCCTGTTATTTTCAGGCATATGATTCCATGATGTCATTAATAGGATTTTTATAGTACAATAATTTTTTTTGTAGATCCGAGATAGCCAACAATAGAATATTGTTTTTAAAATAATTAGATCAAAATTGAAGAAATTTTGTTGAAACTAATTATTCTGCCGCAAATTTAGACATGATTGTGAAGAATTAATATTCAATATGGTATATTAAAATGCCTGCTGCGGTACCTTGCATTTTAAGGAGAAAAAATTTCAAATACTTTAAAGCCAATCTTTATGCCAAATAAGCGATTTAAAGCCAACTTAGTATCACATTGAAAACTTCGGTATTGCCATTCTGACTAAAAAAAATGTTCCACATGGTCTGGTTAATATCATTGATTTCCTCCCCTCCCCTTTTTTATTATTAATTTTTTATATAAAATAATAAACTACTTGTAAAAAATTATGACAAATTTTAATTTTATAATAATTTGGTATAGGGCCGAAGAAATAAGAAACCGAATAAAAACTGGAATACAAAACATTTATTTCCGATAGCAAGGCAAGTACAAGTAAAAGAATAATAATAATAACAAAGCAAAAAACAAATACAAAAGAATAAATGTCCAAAAAATACAAAGATGACCGAAGCCATTGCCTTAAGAGTTCTCTCACGCTAGTAAAGTGCTGTCTCCGAATCGCCGTCAAGTACCGCACGTCATTAGAGGTGGTCTCTGTTCATTGGATCTGCTGTATCACTTAGGGGACAGCCAGGGTTCGAAAGAGGAATACAAAACAAAATCTTCAATGTCTCTTCTGAGAAAATATTATTTTTTTAATTAATTCACATTTTTGAGTCGTACCCATTTTAGAATACATTTAATATTATTTACTTAATATCGCATCCTAAAAACAAAATAAATTACATAATGATTGGTCCACTATCTACTATTGGTCCACCATAGAAAATATAAAGTACATCAGGACGATTAACGAATCAAAAGATGCATTAAAATGTAATATACAGAAAAATAAAAGCAGGAAAAATTTAGGAATTTAATTATTAAAAAAATTGAGTTGAGGATGACTAAAATTTGCTTATAATTTAATCTTTGCTTTTTCGGACAATTTAGTTTTTGATATTGTTAATTGTCTTTCCATGATATTAATTTTAATTTTAAAATAAAAAATAGCTATAAATAGGGAAAATATAACATCATAAATAAAAAAAAATGTTTTATTTTAATGTCATTTACAACTTTTTACTGTTTAACCATTTATGCCATTTACAACTTTTTACTGGTATATGAATTTATTGACATATGACATTTCCTTTATACAGAGGATGTTCAGACATATTTGTAACAATTCTGACTTTCTCTATGAATTAAATTTAAATTAATAAAAAAAAATACTATCAGTTAGGAAACTGATACATGATGTTACAAAAAATATGTGAACAGAACTCTGTGATATAAACATGAATCAGTTCCTTAAAATTCTTCTGTACATCGAACACACCAATTTTCTATACGAAAAAAACTAACCCGGATAACACAGTATATTTCAAAAGTTAAATGAAATAAAAATTAAATTATGATTAAAAATTATTAAGCTCAGAATCAATTTTAATAAAGTAGAAATTCAAAAAGAAATAAATAATGAGGTGCAATGGTATTTCAGTGTGCGCTAAGGTCGTCAATGCTTTTAGAAACGAGGATATTCGAAGTGATGTATAGATCACTTGTATAGCTTCCCACATCAATAGTTAAGTAATTTGATTTTATTATTTGATTATCTGGATTTTCTCCATTTGATGCACACATGTGTGAAAATTACCCTTGAAAAGTATACTCTTCCCTCCCATTCGTCTTAAAATGGATTAGAAAATTATGATTTCAGGACGAAAAAAAAAAGACTCAGCTATTGATCAAAACTTTCTGAAAATTGTCACAAAGGGGTCTTTGAGAATCAGAAATTTAAATTTAATAATTTGAAATTTCAAAGTAAAAATTCTTTCAATATTCAATAGTATAAAAAATAATTCGGAAAAGATCAAAAATTGCATTTTGAAATTATTTTTTCTCAAATGTATATTTTTTATCAAGATATTTAATAAATAATAATTTTTCATGTCTGATAGTTAAAAAAACATTTTTAGTGATTATTTTAAATATTTGTAAATGCCCTGTTTTATATTTGCTGTGATGCAAAGATCAATATTGCAAGTACCAATTTCTTTAAATAATCCTTTTTTTTAATAAAGGATAAAAACGTAACTATTTTAACTTCAACAACAAAATATCTTTTGAAAGAATTGATAATTAGTTTATATTATTAATTGTAATTCAAAAATGGTATTGTAAATATCAACCATACATTTTAATAAATTTAATTCAGAAGCTGAAATTTTTTAAATAAAATTTATAATTTAAAATATAAAAGAAGCACAATATGTGATCAACAATCAGTAACTAAATTCTAATACTTCTAAATCGTTTCTGAAATCAACTCACTTTCTTCTTTGAGAGAAAAAGCATTTAAAATCCATGCTTGTTTTGTTATGAAGATAAATATAGGGATTAAAAATATCTGAGATAAAATTTTCTTCAGATAATATTTATTTGTATAATGTGATATATTTGAAATTTTTTAAATATTAATATAGAAACTTTTTCCCTATAGTCGTCCAGTAGACAGGAATGCAGATGAAATGAACTCTTCCATGAATAAATATTTTGTGTACAATTCGGGCAGGTCATATACCAAGAATAATTTTCAGTCACTCTTTTAGCAATCATTAAGAAATACTTAATGATTTTTCCAGTGTCAATATCTTATTCGTTTTATAGTGCACGTTTTTTTTTATTTCCAATGGCAAGTTTAGAGAACAACAGATATCATAAAAAAATAAATACAAAACACAAGATAGAAACAAATTGCATCAGTTATTCCCTCAAATTAAGTCTGACAATCCAATAACCCTTTCATAAAGAAACAGGAGGCAGTGTAGAGCATGAAGCAAGGTGAGACATATCCAATACTTCCTAGTGATCGCACAGGAGACAGAGAGGGTCGGGATCCAGTTTAATTCTGTGAAGGTGCTTGCGGAGACGATCGTGACCACAGAAAAGCCGTAGCAATGCAACCGATTTTTTTCCTAGACCATTCAGGGATATCATGAATAGGATCGTACCAGGGCTTGTGACCGATTTTAGCGGTGACATCCTCAAAGTAGCACCTAAGGTATTTTTAATTATCTTCTCTCTTATTCGAGACAATCCACCTACATTCCCAAAGTGCACCGCGAGAAGGTAGTTCTACGTTCCACTCCATATTGCAAGTAGATTAATGAATTCTTTCTAAAAAATTGTTCTTATAACTGTTGTATCTACTTTGTCTTTTTTGTATTGCAAAAGACAATTTAGCAGACAATTCATTTTTAAATCTTTTGTTACGATCAGAGGTGTTTTTATAAGAAATACTTGGATGATTTTTCACAGTGCAGAAATCGTGCTATTATCGCATAATGCACAATTCGTAAAAACAAACAAATAAAATGTATAAATCAACCTTTATTTTTCAATAAAAAAAAAAGCTTTATTTTTTGTAAAAGTAACGTTTTTCTTAAGTTTTGGAAGGAAAACTTAACTAGTCTTCTTTGATTAGAATCGGAGGGGGCTAGAGACTGACATATATAAGCCATTCAAATAGACATTAAAATATACAAACACAGTATATGAAATATACAAGGATTAACAAGAATTTTACCTTATACACACACAAAATATAAATACATATCGACACGACAATTACATAATAAATGCAGAAGTTGACTTGGTTCTTTTAAAATTAGTTATGATGCAAATGCTTGCACTCGTTTTTTCCAGTTTCCAGTAGAAAAATGTAGTTCTAAAACTGTACCATTCCCATAATATAAGAAGAGAAAAAAAATTTTTGTACCTATGATCCTCTTCAGTAGTCCAATAAGAATGCTAATCCTTGTTTGAGCTTGCACCAATAAATTGCAGTTAGCATGTGAATAGGACTACGATTTCTTTGACAACATTGAAATGTGTGTTTCGAAACATTTATTTCATCACAACTATTAAATTCAGTAGTAATGGTATTTATCCACTTGAATGAATAACTTAACAAAGAATCTACTCACCGAAACAAACATCGCATAAAATAAGCGTCGTATGATACTGTAGAAAGTTGGGCAAACCGAAGATCAATGCTTTAGATAGATTCTACGGATCAAATAACAGAATGCAGTGAAAATAAGAGCATACTTGGTTGACACAAAGATCGCCTTTACAATAGCTAAAGTTACAAGTTTGGAAGAGTTTTTGATTGATTCAGCTACCATATCACATTGTTGTAGATATAGAAACTCTACAACTAAAAAAAAAGTACAGCACCTTTTCTAGTAGGTGACAAGGACTTCACCTCAAAAGTTCTGGGAGTTGGTGACATTGACTTTGTTATTAAAGATGCTACAAGTAACGTTAAAAAATGTCTTTACACCACATTTAATAGGAGGGTCGAATATTGATTTCGCAGGAAAAATAAGTAAGGTAATAGTAAGATGACTGTATTTCATAAAAACAATAAGTGTTTCTTTAACTGTAATTCTGTATTCTAATAAATTGTAAAAGAATATCCTTTAATCCGAAGATCATCTAAATGCAAAGAGTCTGTAAATGTAACCTTTAAAATGTAATCTTGTACCCGAAGATCATGTTAATATTCCTCCGATAGAATATAAGAGCAAAAATAAATATTGCTAAAGAAATTGATAAGTTGTTTTCTAAACTTAATAATAAAAATTGTAATGTCTGCAAAATTTCGAAATCAACTAAAGTTTCTTTAAAGAATTATGTTATTAAATTATGTGCAACTACAGTGTTCGAATGAGTATATATGTATTTGTGCGGACCTTCTCCGATTGTCTCGAGATGGGAGAAAATATTTATCTACTCGCGTGAAGTTGAGGTATTTGTAATAAAGAGTAAAACTGAAGTAGAACGGGTAACTATTCGTAAATTGAAATGTGTAAGAACAAATAACGGGATAAGGTTTATACATAAACATCATGAAGACTTTCTTAATAAAGTAGGTATCAAACATGAACGTACTTATACTGATTAGCAGAAAAATTCAGTAGGACTGCAATGGACGGAGTATGTGCTATGCTTCAAGACAGTGGATTACAATCATGTTTTTTAGTGGAGGCCTCATGATATTTGTCCATATAAGAAAGAGATTTGAGCATGAATTAACAAAAGGGTTAAATCCAAGAGTTGGAGTGGTCACAAACCTTTAGTAAGGCACCTTAAAATCTTCGGATCATTTGAATTTGTACATGTGCATCAAGTTAACAGAAATAAACTTCAACCTCGAAGTGAACTTGACATTTTGATTGGCTAAGCTTAGAGCAGTGAAGGTTATAGGATTTTTATTCCTAAGAAACGAAGTTATTGAAACGATGCACGTAAAAATTGACGAAACTACAAACTGTGTTGCGTGCCTGTTTGGAAAAAATAAAAGTTCAGATAACTCGAAATTTGACTTGCGAATTAAATCGTTAAATTTAAACGACCCCAAAGAACATTCAAGAAATGATCCAGTTGAAGAAATTCCTGAAAACAGTGATAAACATATTAGTGATTGGGAAAGAGTAGAAAGACCTTATAATGCTGGTAAATGCAGTGATGTTTATAAACCAATGCATTTACAAATATTATGAATCTACCCACCTAAAAACTAAAATAAGATTAAAATCTTTAAAGGAGATCAGGAAATACTGTAATGAAAATAAAAAAAATCGAATTTATCCCTGATAAAATTAATTTTAAATCCTAAAAATGAAGATTATAACATTACTAATTTTTAAAATACTGAATATCCTTCAAATGATCAGTTATATGACATATTTCAGCTTGAATGCTAAGTATGGAGTAAAAATTCCTAAACACAAATTAGTTCTAATAAATTAAAATGGGATGATGCAAAGCGAGAACAACTTCTGATAACGAAAGAACATAATGTATGGGTTTTAGTTGATCTACCAAATAACATTCCTATAATTGGAAGTAAGTATTTAGTATAAAGAAAGATGCAGAAAGTATACTAAAAAATATATAAGACTATATTAGTAGCACAAGGTTTTAGACAAAGGCCAAGAATTGATTTTGCAGATATTTTCTCCTGCAGCTAATTTTACGATTGTTAAATTACTTTTTATATTATTGGTATCCATTTTACATTCGTACAATGTAAAATTGGGTTGTCAAATCTGCGTATCTTTATGATAGATTAAATGAACCGATTTATATGAGACAACCACCTGGACATGAAATATAAAGATTAGAAAAAAAGAATGTGTTATGTTAATAAGTCTATTTATGGCTTGCCTCAGAGTTCAAGACAAAGAGCTTGATTACATCTTGAAAACACTAGGATTTATTAAATTAGAATGTTGCAACTGTGCATATAAATTTAAGTGTTATTTTGATTGTGTAAAATAAATGTTAATGTGAATAATAATTTAATACAATTATTGAATAATATAATAAAAAAAAGTAAATGTAGATAACATTGTTGTTTCTGCAAAGACTAAACATTTAATTCATGAAACAGTTAATTTGCTGTAACTAAGCTTGGAAAAACTAAATTTTTACTAAGCATAAATTTCGATTACCTTAATAATTCTCTATATTTGCATCAAATAACTTACATTGGAAGGTTAATGCTGAAGTTTAAAGAGTTTTTAAAATCATTTGTTAATCTTCCTTAAGAAATTGATTTAAAATTATCCTAAATGGAGATAACATTTAACTAATTGTCCTTCAATTAGTGGTTATGTTTTTTATTTTGGATATGTACTTTCTACTTGGTGATCAAGCAAGCAACATGTATTGCACTTTCTTCCATGGAATGCAAGAGTCTAAAAGAATCCATCTGGTTTTCCAGAACCATAAATGAATTGAATTTGATTCCTAATTGGATTACTGTGGCAACCAAGTTGCCATTTGTTTCACTAAAAATGTAATGGAAAATTTTAAAACCTAGCTTATTGATGTATAATTTCATTTGTAATTTAGTTAATGACAATTTAATTGAAATTGTACATATAAATTACAAAACACAATTTAGCTGATTGCTTAATAAAACCTTTACTAATAAAGAATTTCAATATCAATTCAGCAAAACTAATTTTTTTTGTGTGTTAGTACTATTACCAATATGGCCAATTGCTAGTTTATTCGGAGATTAATTCGATCCCAAAAGAAAAGCAACATCCAAGATGACCGAGTGCACGAGTGATACATGTATCTTTATGTAAAATTTATGATTTGAATTTAATTTTACCCGAGTTGGGTGATTTACTTTAAAATAAATGTTTGGAAACGTTTATTTATGCTGCTTTAACACATTCTCAACTAACTAAACCAAACCAAACTTGAATACAAACCTTAAAGTTCCGCAATACATTTATATATTGTGGAATTTATATTATTTATTACTATCTGAACTTGCACTTATCAACTCCAGTGCCGAGTGTTTATAATCAACTAACCCATTAAAAAAAAAAACAGCCTGCTGCATCAGCATGCCTGCACGATCACACAGCAGTTCAAACTATCTTTCTCTTTGAAAACTGAATGCAAATTATCTTCCTTGTGGATTTTTCTGTTCTCAACTCTTACATAACCCTCATGGTAAAAGCTAAACTAACCGAATCTAACGCATATTTTCTCAAACACTAGAATAGTACACTCTCCTAACTCATAAAATTTTTTTTATATATCTCAGTCAAGTTCCTAGATATTTATATAACAGATGTTCCTTCTAAAATCCTTCTAGTATTTTAATAATAACATCAAAACCATGTTAAAATTCTGTTTAACAAGATTTAAATTTAGTTTATCTAAAGCTGATCATTGGTAAAACCTCCCTTGGAGGTTTTTTCAATGGTAGAATGAAAATACATATTTTGAGAAAAAAATCATTTAGTAAGGTGTCTCATAAAACTCATTAATCCTTCTTTAGAATATGAAATTTAATTTTAATTTTTTTTTTGAAGAATACTGAATTTCTTAATAAGGAAGGAATGAACTTATTTTATTCAAATTATATAAAACAACCAAAAAAAAAAAGGTGCCATTTATAAATATACATATAAAAACAAACTATAATTTTAAATAATGCTATTTTTATAAGATGGATGAAATATCAAAATAAATTTTACATTTAATATTTTTAAAGCAATGAGCAAATGTAACACTACTAGCTATATAAAAAAATAAATAACACAATAATTTTGAAACTAATTAAAATTTTTTAAATTGAATACATAATATTTGAAAATATTCTTAGATAATTAAGAAAAAAAAAAAAAACATCTGAAGCATGCTAAATATTTAACCATAAATCAAATGGAAATGTATTACAAAAAATTTAACAGGCTTGCTCAAAATGTATTTTTATAATTATTATTTTGGTAAAATTAACTAAATGAATAAATCTGAAAATTTCTTTAATACTGCATTACTTTTTAAACTGATAAAAAAAAAAAAATGAAGTCAAAGAAACAAATAATTTTTTTTCTTTTGTATGTTCAACATACAATATCAATAATTTTACACATGTGACAATTCAATATAAAATGTACATCAATAATTCAAAATGACATAAATAAATTTTTATACATAGCAAACATCATAATTCCACACATCTTCCTTGAAGTAATGATTGTACATTAAAAAGAATAAAATTTTATCAAATTAAGTATCTTTATTAATTTTAAAATTTTATTTATTCATGTTTTATTGTGTTAAGTGAGAAACATAAGGAAAATTTTAAATAAAAAGCACTGCTTATAAAAATACAATAAAATTGTCATATTTTATATGTTTTGTTACAATGAAAACTCAATGATGTAAGTTTATTATACATTTTTACAAAGGATGAAATATTCATAATTGCTCAGAATTTCATAGAAAATGATCCTATAATTAGTATTTTCATGATGTAAAATGAGAATGACTGGATAATTAATTCCATTTCAAAAGCTCAAAAAATGAATAGTTTATTAAAAGTCTTTTCAGATTATTTACACCATAGATCTGTTAGGATCTCCAGCAATTTTATCAACAATCTGCAGGAAAACAAAAATTTATTAGAAGATTAGTATACAAACATAATTTTATAAAAAAATACATTTTTTTTTTTTTTTATTAGAAATGAATATACTCTAGATTTAAAAAAAAAAAAAAAAAAAAAAAACTCACGTTTTAGATTATTGCACAAAAAGGCACTTAATAAGTCACAATTAAAATTCTTTTTTTTTTTTTAAAAATAAATTATACTTAAAAATACTGTAAATGAAACAATATGCAAATTTTACAAATAAAAAATCTGTACTTTAAATAAATAAATAAATAAAAAAAAAAAAAACTGATAAGTATGTTTATTCTAAGTTCATGATCTAAAGCTTTTATTTCTGAATAAAAATGAATTTCACATTTTTTTAAAGTCAAAAATGTTGAAGAGAAAATTTGAAATAATATGGTGAAAAATCATAATAAGTACCCCCCTTAAAAATAAACTCGTTCCCTTCTTTAATCTAATAGAAGGTATGCAATCAACTGTATAGGGCTGAAGATATAAGGCCTGAAGTGATTCATTACACCAACTTTGTTTTAAGTTAAACTTACTTAGAAGTTCCTCTTCACTTGCAAAAACATACTTCCCGTCTTTATTTAATATTTTATTCACGCTAGTATAAGATATTTTTTCAACAAATTTCATATCAAATAACAAGGCAATATATTATTGCATTATTTAATATTTATATCAAGAAAAAAATTAAATCATAACTAAGCAACATATGTTAATTGCAGCAATCTCATAAATATGTTTGCTGTGATAACTGAAAAATCATTTTTATGTTATATAATGTATTGTAAGTCAAACAACAGATATTGATCTACTCTTAATGTCAGTATATAAGTAATTTTTTTTTTTATGTCATATTTTATAATTTTTCATTGAAAATAAGATATATATCATGCTAGTTGATACTTTTTACAAAAATACAGGTAATCACTATATTCAATTTTAACATGATTAGAAAATTGAGGAGAAATCCTTCGATATATTTTATTTTTATTCTTTACATAAGTTTCGAGAATCAGAAATATTTCCATATAAGAAAAAAGAACATGATAAAACTGTTTTATTTAGCAATTTTCATATATGCTACATTAGATCTGCATATAGAATTTTAAATTTATTATAATAATTTTTAATTCATTTATTCGCAGAATATGAAACACATAACACTTTTAGCATTCTCTACATTAAAAAAATAAATAAATAAATACATTTCAAATAAATTTTGGATTATTATAAAAAGTTTAATAGCAATTAGAGGCAATGATAAAAATACATGAAACATTAGTACATAATAAATTTAAATAATTATTATTTCACTTAACATATTTCTTAGTTAAAAGAAGTATTATATTCATTACATATTTTTTGAAATTCTTTTCTTTTGCAACTCTTTGATATAACATAGAATTTTTAGAACCTACCTATATTTTTCAATTTTTAGAATTTAAAAACTGAAGTTTGTTTTAATTTTAGTAATTATTTTGGAATTAATAAAATAAAAATGCAAGCATCACTAAGACAGTTTTGAAAGGAAAATGTTTACATATTAATAAGGTCTTTTAAGGATAATATTCTTTAAAATTGCAAAAAAAATAATATAGGTAATGTAGCTAAAACTAGTTAAAGGAAAGCAGAGAGCACTTTAAAAAGTTCATTTAAACATTTGCAATCTGTATTTTATATTGCGATATTAAATAGTAAACAAAATGTTTTAATAAAGCAGTTTTACTATACAAAATTCAAAATATGTGAAAATATTTTTAAAAAAGTAATTAAAATCTACTGATAAGGAAACATATTTATTATAAAGAGATAATTTTTGCATAAAGATTAAAGTAATTACGATTTTAAGGCTTTAAATTCTACATTTTTAAATGCCAGTAATACTTAATAAAAAAAAAAAAAAAAAAAAAAAATGCAGCAGAGAAAATGTTAAAGCTTTAAGTATTGTTTCTTTAATATCATGAAAAATGTTTAGGAATTCTTTTTTTAAAATCTACAAAATAAAAAGAAAAAAGTGAATTAAGTTATGTCATTAAAAAATTACGATTTTTAATTTTTTTCATATATATTTATTTACATTTATATATTTAACTGGGATAATTTTACAATTTAAAGATTATTATTGATGCCATAGTAAAATATTATATGTTAAAGGTGATAAAAATAAGCAAAACAACTAAGACATATAAGAGAAAAATAAAATGCAAAAAAATTTCTTAAGATACTGTATAGAAATCATTTGAAATGTGCAATTCCATTAAAACAAATGAAAAAAATTCTGCAATAAATTGTAAGTGTTTACTTGCTAGAGAGATTAAAATCTAGATCAATAATATAATTATTAATTTTACTTTTTAAAAACTATCTTTGTTACTTCATTATTTATTTTTTTTATTCACTCACACACATCAGCATATAATAACTCAGATTTTGATTTCTTCAGTAAAAGTATTTGTTTTTATAAGTGTTTCTGGATTTTCTTCCATACTAGACACAAATCTGAGGTAACTATCCTTAAAAGTCCTCCTGAAAGGATGAGTTATATCCTTAAAAGTCCTATGCTTATTAATCGTTGGTAGTATACGTGCGTGGTACATGAGACCCACAGATGACAAAAAAATGTATTACAAATATAACATCTTTGTGCTTAAAATGCCAATTTCCAATGCCTTTCTTTAATTATTCTATAATACTTTGATACCTGTTAATTTGTTACTGTTGTTTTTATATATATATATATATATTGTACACAAATTGAGAGTAGAGGAATGTCTTAAGCTAGTGCAAATATTATATATTTAAATTTATAAAAAATGGTTTGTTATGAAGAACTTTTTATATATATCTGAGTTAAAGACATTGAATCTACTTCACAAATTCTTCAAAATTCATGAGTAAAGATCATAGCACATAAAACTTCAGAAAAGAGTGAGGAGTCAGTATAAAAAAAATCAGAAATTATTTTGGTCAATCCCCCACCCCTGGTGAAGAATATAAATAAAGAAATGTCATGCACAATTTACAATCTAAAACAAAGAAAAATAATAATACCATGATTTAAATAGTGATAAATAAATTTGATTCTATCCTAGTGTAAGTTAAACAAAATTAAAAATATATATATATATTCTAACAAAAAAGAATGTAATGAAAAATAAAATAAAATTATTTAGTTTTATAAGAACAACAAATAGGATGTTATTTGAAAGTAATTTAACTTAATAGAAGATAAAATTTCTAATATTTCCTTATAATACAATTTACTTATTTTTATATAAAAAAATAAGATTATGTACATTATACAGATACCACTTTCTGCAAATTCAATACGACTTTTTTTCCTCAAATACATTAAAATTTTTTCAAAAATTAATCTTGCATAAAATTTAAGCTTCATATTACATATGATAATATTCTATATTTTTATTCCTAACTGCTAATTTACTTGAAATAACCAGCAATTTTATTATTTAAAATGGTTTTTTATTATAGACTAACATTATTAATTTCTATGACATAAATATTTTTTAATACCATTAACAAACTTTTCTTATATGCAATTAATTGTCAGAGTTTATTATCATTCACCAGTGCATTGATTCGTAATTTGAAATATGATTTTGCCTCAGAATAATATGCCAATTACATCCTAAGTAAAAGAATACAGTATCACCAAGTCAGTGATTGATCTCGCAAAAATACAAGAAATTCTTAACATTTAACAATAAGAATTTTTTAGTATTTTATAAGCTTTAGAAAATTTTTTTGTTAGTCCCACAAAATAACTTACACCACAATAATTACATGTGTCTTACTGCAATAAACATTTGATAATTTAGTGATCCTGGTTGTAGTTGATTTGTATATCTATGATTAAATTTTAGCCTTATTGAGGTATTTTGTTTTAAACTATCTTTTAAAAGTAAACTGCGATTTTATTATGTCAAAAGAATTTTTAAAAAACCGAAATTAATAAGCCCAAGTTAGAGCAGTATTTGAAGGCATTTTTTATGTTCTAGTTAATAAAATCTTTTTCTTTTATTGTATCATCAAATAATGTTTTAATGATTATAATACATGTGATACTAAACAAAAAAAAATGTCACACCATTCTTAATAAAGCAAGAATTAAAGATGAATATATAGTTCATGGTAACTAAGTTTTTAATTTTAGGGAAATAATATAGGAAAACATAAAATATATATGAGATATAATTTAAAATATATGTATTCATGTATTTATTTAATTGATTATTTTAATAGCAATTCAGGCATCTATATAAGGATGATATAACTTATAATGACATTTAGATAGCTTATAATTTTGTGTTATGTATAAACTTAAAAGCCAAAAATGATAATATTTAATTCTCACAATACTGGATTCAGAATGCAAATGCGTAAATGCCCTTTAATTAAAATGGGACTGAAATTCAATAAAATTTTATTCTTACTCTATAAATTAGACTGTTGAGAATTTTTGTCATGCAGAATTAATCTGAAATACAGAAATATTAGAATGCAAACAAAGTTTTCAAAATTTTCTGTTTTCATCTATAACATATTTTCTTTAATGCATATTTAGATTATTAAGCATTCAAATTAATTTTAATTATAAATCACAATAAATTAATCTGACACATCTAAATGATGTATGGAATCACACTGAATAAGACATCATTTTTTCATTTGCAAGTTTCGATATTCTACTTTTTTTCAAGAGAACAAACATATTTTTGAAAAATGATAAATGTCATAAACATTGGCAAATCTGGAATATTTTCACTCAAGATATAAAATTTATTGATATAAAAAAACAAAAACAAATGACACATTTTGTCAACAGAAAGTAATGACTTATCTAAAATTGAATGTAACCATATAAAACAAATGACAGTTAGTTTAAATTATATTTAAACATATATATTATGCAATAAAAAAAATTTTTTTTAATCTCCCCCCCCACCTTTTATACATTTTATAAAATGCAATTTTTTTTTTCTGTCTTGAATAAAGAAACAATACTTTTTAATACATATGCATTACTAAACAAAGTAATCTATTATAATAAATACTTTTTTTAATTCATAAGTTAATTAAAATGCATCTAAAAATGCTTACTTTATTTAATATAGGCAAATTTAAAATAGTGCCTAAGACTGGAATTCTCCTTAAAAAGTTGACAACAATGGGCAAAAATCCACTGAAACAAAGAATAACAAAAATTATTCAAAGTGGTTGTCCATCAAAATAATATGAATATAATGTTTAACTTTTAAAGATAAATAAACTAAAATGGAAAACCACATTTTTTTAGACTTGAAACACAGTATGTAGAAGGGAAAAAAAAATGACTTTTAATTAACCACATAAAAAAATAAAAGTAACATATCATGAATTGGAAAAAGTGAAATAATTATATGGAAATATAAAGTGAGATAGTATCCCTTATTTCTAGAAATCATATAAAGACAGGAATGATTAAAATCTTTTTTTTTTACATAAAAGCATAGAATTTTATTAATAATTTTGATTTTTGATAATATAACAGAAAAAAATTTAATATTTCAATAAACAACTTTTAAAAAAAGTACATTTTAAGTATTTGATAATTTAAATATTTGAAAGTAAACAAACCTGAAAAGCACTATGAAGCCATACATCTCAATGATCATTCCAACTAAAGGCCATCCTATAAGCACAACGAATATTCCTCCAAAAAATGCAGCAGATCCTCTTAATTTATGACGTTGGAAAAAAAATCTGAATGTTCTTTCTAAACCAATAACAAATGCTAAACCTGATAAGAAAAGTATCTGAAAAAGTAAATAAAATGTAAATTATGATATAAACATGGGAGAAAAAATTATCCCCACTTGCAATTATCATCCCTCTATTGTAAATTTATAAATTAGCAAAATATTTTAAAACTTTTTTTTCAAAACTATTTATTATTTTTTTTTTTTGTCTTATTCCAAAAAACAAGAAAATGGATAGAATTTTATATGTGTGTAAGAACTTTACAAAAAATGTTCAAGATCAATAATGCCATAAATATGAAATATATCTATAAAAATGTTCTCTAACATAAAAGAAATATTAAACACTTCAAATCAGTCAAAATATAGTTTATATAAAAAAATTAAAACATTATATTCATAAGCTCACCAGATAAAAAATTAGAAACCCCCTGAGAAATCACGTCATGTTGCCTGGTTAGGAAAGTAGTACACAAGGTACACATGCATCATATCCATTTTAAGCCACTCACAAAGGATTTGAGCATGCAAATTCACCAAATTATGGAGATGTTGATATTGACGTTTTACCCGCTTTCCAAAAGATCCCACATGGTGATTTCGCAGGCCAGTCGAGGTGTAAGTGTTCATAAAACCAGTCAAATGCATGCATGTCTGTGAACTTTGCTGTTATTTTGAAAAATGGGCTTATCAACAATATGTTCATCATGAAGACATTGATCGAAAGGTAACCTGACCATCCAAAATGTTAAAATAAACATGTTGGTTGATAGTAGAGGTCACATCAGTGAGCAGGCTCAAATCATAATGAAAAAATGCCCCTTAAACATTACAGACCCACTCACAGATACAAACTAACCTTCTACACATTGCAGATGAAATACTCCACTTGACCTTTGGTATACTTATTTGTATCAAGGCAAAAACTTGATTTGTCAGATAATATCACATCTCAGTCAGCTACTCTCCACATTCAGTGCTTTCTGGCCCATTGAAGAGATGCAACTTTATATGCCTGTATGAACAATGGCCTCTTGCAAATATACCCAACTCTAAATTTCCATTGGATGCGGTTCACATTGCAATGTTCTCTCATTAACAGGATGGGATTGATTTTCATTCACTGACTGTGGTAATTCAAGTCAGGTTTCAAAGCAACTTTTATTCACAAGCCATGAACTCGTCTCCAGTCCATCTTGCTTACGATCTTTTTCCCAACCACAATTCTGGCCTCATGTTTTATGTCCATGTGTGTTACACTGCTTATAGACATGTTGAACAGTCTGCTGCAAAACATCAACAAGTTGTATAGTGCGCTGAATTACTAAAATTGTTGCTTAAGATCTATGGTACCGTTGTACACGCCAAAAAAAAACAAAAATATGAATGGTATAAATATTCAAAGAAGGTTCAGAAATGATAGTTGATTTTGGTCGCCTTTCAACTGCTATGATTTAAAAAGAACAAAATCAAGAAATTGATAGTCAAAAATCCTCATACAAGTCAAAGAATTTGCTCAAGAGGCAAATTATTTTTTAATTCTGTTCATAATACTACGACGGATATTTTGAGCATGAAAAGCATTACTTCATTATCATGGCTCAATCTTGTTTAAAAAATTCATCAAAACCATGTCATGAACAACACTGAATAAAAGATTTCCAGAGTTTCTATGGACTCTACCATCATGAAAAATAAATGTCCTTAACCAAGTACTGTATTCACTTGATATGACATCATATGACTTTTCTCTGTTACCAAGTTAAAATTTACTTCAAGTAAGGAATTTTGACTTGATTGAGGCTATAAAAAAAAATTCGCTAAAGAAGCAATTAACCAATCAAAAAAAGTAGTCTCAATCAATTCACCAAAAAGTATGGAGGAATGGATTAAGTGCTGTCATAGTTGTATTGCACTCAAAAATGTCCTACTTTGAAGGTAACAAAATAGGGTTCTTACGTATTAGCGTTACCTTGGCGACAGACTTGGCGATTTTTAAGTGTCGCCAATCTAACAGCTACTAAGGTTACCAAACCAATAGAATAGATTTGTCCCACTTAAAAACCGCCAAATCTGTAGCTGCGGTTGGCGCGTGTGCTCTTTATTGACGCAACTGTCGCCAAGGTACCGTTAATACATAAGTACCCAAAATAGTTTCATTAATAAATTGATTTTCAGTTTTCTTTATTTAACAATTTCAGACACTTTTTTACACAGAATGTATCATTCCAAACTTTATAAGATTCAAAGTCAAAATAAACACTTTATCTTGAAAACTAATGACTAGGTCGCATTACACGATCTTTATTTTCAATTTACATTAAATACTACCCATGCTCGTAAACACAACCCTTGTGATCTACGTCGACAACTTGCAGTCTTCAATACAAACAGTCTACAGAAATTATTTCCTTACTACAGTGACCCTAAAAGGGGCACCCTGGTACACTCTAGAAAATTACCAGGTTTGTTCTGTAGTATTCCAAAGAAATATATGTCCAGATATAAAAATAGAGATAGTGACTTTATTTTTTGTAAATTTTCATATTCAAAGATAGTTTTCATTACAAGAAAAAAAAGGAAACCAGTTGTCAAACAGCAATAATGCACAAAAGAAGATTTTCCTAGACATTAGGAGCAGTAACTTCTATGGTTCGCTATTGGAAGCACTAACACCTATATGATTTCAATGCTAAAAAAAATTACTCCTGTAAGTAGTAGTCTATGTAGTTGACTATCAGGACACAAAATTGTAAAGTGTTAGTAAAATATGATTATTTGTCAGAAATGAGTATATAGTGTACCTACGTCTGTCTAAACGTGTATATAGTGGATTTTTAAATGTGCCCCAATTTCAAAAAGTTTGAGAATCATTGCCATAAAAATCTTCCAATTTTACACAAAATATATAATATAATCATTTGCTTATTTATACATATATAAATAAACAAATGCAGTTTTATTTTAATTATTTAAAAATTAATAAATTTTTAATATAAAATAAATTCAACAGAATGCTTACATTTCCAAGAGCTAAGAGTCCTTTATCAAAAAGAAAAACAACACCAAGAAATAAGAAAAACAAGCCAAAGCCTGTAAGTCCTATTCCTATTTCTAAAAGAAAGATAAATGTCAATTAGAATATATTAAATTTTATGTTGAATAATATTAGAAATTAATAAAAATTGGCATTTAATGATTTATTTAAATTATAAGAAAATTAATAAATATTCTACTTTTAATTTCTTACAAAATTAATTCATGTAAGATACACTTAGTACAAATAATTTACAAATGGCAGAAATTTCCGTTTTCTTAATAAACTTAATTTCTACGACAAAAATAAAATACAAGTTAAAGAACCAATAGTCTGAATCAATCAATGAACAATTTTAGGAGGCAATTAAGGTCTGTAAATTATTTTGAATATTATGATATAAAATACATATAAATTTCCAATATGATTTAAAAAAATTCATTCTTCATAATTTTTTTATCATTTACTGTACATAGTCATGAAATAATTGTCCGATTGTAAAATTATTCACTGCAAATTTCATTAAAAGAAAAGTCACAATAGTTTATAAAAGATGTGAATAAAGGGTCAAATTTTTGTATAATAATAAAACTGAGTTCGTAAAAGCATGTAGTGAAGAATATAAACAATTTTGAGATAAAATTTGGCAAAGATTTCACAAAGAGAAGACTTCATGTGAACTTCAAAGTTAATTTTTTCAAAATTAAAATTACAACATGTTTTTAAATGTACAGTTAAAGCAATTTTTAACATATTTTTTTAAAAAAAACATAAGTTAAGTTTTTAAACAATGCATAAAAACATCTACTAGTTAAAAATAAAAGATTTGTAATGAATTTCTAACATAATTTATCAATCTTCAAACATTAACATTAGCAATGAAAGACATTAGAGTTGAACAAGTTTAATTCAGAGAACAGCATATTATAGATAAGTTGAAATATTTAAAAATAAAATGAGTTTTACAGAACTTATAATTAATGACAATTTTAAAAACAATTTAACGTTCCTACGAAAGACAGGTAAATTAAATCACATAGATTAATACATGATCATTAGAAAATTGGTTAGTTACTTTTAAATCATTTTAACGAGCCCTAAACAGCAAGGTAATTTTTATAAAATAATACTGATTAAACAAAACATGTGCTTTATCGAGGTGATGTGTTCAATGATGAGTTGGAATAATAAACACTGATTTGTAACATAAAAAAACCTTACTCTGATAGTCTGTGATTTGAAACATTTTGAAATAATCGTTTTGAACAATGCAATACTTTCTTAGTAAAATTGCACAGTCAGATAATTACTTATGTGTACACTGTTTACACGTCATCTCACTCAATCACTGCAGGAAAACCGAAACAAGCGCGCCGCCATTTTGCATAACTGTTTTCATATCTCACAGTTTAGAATTATATAACTGGATCACAAAATTGTAAATAATTTCCCGATTAATTACAAGAGCTCTGTACAACACCAGGAATTTTAAGTTCTTTATCTAAAATACGAAAAATTAAATTTGGTTTGGTATTTGTAAAGTGTTATATGTTAAATAAATGTGCACTAGAGCTGTACAATATTTTTTTCTGCCAAAACTTTACTTCTGACATTAACATTTGATCATTTCAAACTGATAGTACACAAATTTTAAAAGCTTATCATTGAAGATGTTGCAGAATAATAACAGCAGTTCACAGAATTTTCTTTTACTCAGTGCCGGGGATAAAGTATATGAAAAGTCTTTTTTTCATTGAAGTCAAGCATGACAAAGTACAAGAATCTCAATTTATACCATGAGCAGGATTTGAATGTGTTTCGATTTTCTAGAATAATAAGGAAAAAAATTCACTCTCTTAGTTAACTTTATGTAATTTAAAAGGGGAAATTACATTATTTAAAATCTGTCAATTTTTTTAATTTCCTTCCATCTAAATTTTTCATTTTTTACACAGAATTTGTTTAGTAGGAAAAAGGAAGAGGAAATTCTTATCATATTTAATTGCCGTATTAAATTTTATATATATTAAACCTTAAATAATAAGTTCTGCCATATTAAATTTCATTCCTACTAGAGAAAGATTCTTACTATTTTGGCGTTATTTTTTCTATAACTATCTATAGATATTTTCTGTAAAATGAATTAGAATCTCTTTTTCAATTCCTACTATTAGTTCACACACTCGCTATAGGTCTCTAAAAACTCTGAAATTTTTGAGACAGTGGCAGACGACAAACGCAGGGTAAAAAAATATTCGTTAAATTTGTAAATTTGAACTCTTTTATGGCCGCAGACGATAATTTGTGGCAACATTTGCAATTTAGCTGTCAATTGATAGATTTTGGAAGAAAAGAAAATGGAATTGACGCCAATCGCGCTATGATTTTCTATAATTTTAAAGTGGAGTTAAATCAAAAAGAAGGCCTTCAACGTCTACAACTAGCATATGAAGACGAAGCTCCATCTCTTGCTACTATAATTAGAGGGTTTACAGAATTTCGTAGTGGTCGAAGTTCTCTCCTGGATCAAGAACACTCAAGAAGACCTTCATCAGCTGTAGTTCCAGAAAATGTGTTAGTCGATGATAATCGCTGCACTTACCAAATGATACAGAAGAAACTTAATATTCGATCCGCAGCTATACATAGAATTATTCATGAAGAACTGCATATGAAAAAATTAGTTTGTCTTTGGGTCCACCATAATTTAACAGAACACCAAAAAAGGAGCGTGTTAGAATCTGCAAAGAAACCATAAAATTTCTTAACGATGATAGACACCGCCTAATTTCTAAAATCATAACTGGTGATGAAACTTATACCGTTTTTTGATGTTCCAACATGACAAGAAAGTAAAGTATGGGTCTTTGAAGATGACCCCAAACCAACAATGGTGAAAAGAAAACGAGCAATGAAAACAGTAATGTATGCTGTTTTCTTCAGAAGTACGGGACTGGTCAAAGCCATCAAGTTGAAGTGACAGAAGACAGTCATAGCTAACTGATACACCACTAAGTGTCTTCCAGAAATCCTTCAAGAAGTGAATGTAAGGGGACTCATGCTTCACCATGATAATGCATCTTTTCATACGGCAAGATCGACAGTTGAATTTCTTAAACAAAAACATCTAAACAAACCAGAACATCCACCCTATTCCCCTGATCTTGCTATGTGTGACTTTTGGCTTTTTTTTAAATCTCAAGAAAAATCTATGTGGTCGCCGTTTTCATTCCGAAAATGATAATGATGAGGCTATAAAAGGATATTTTTCATCAATTCCAAGAAATGGACAGCGTGAAGCATTTAATCTTTGGAAAAATTGTCTGCAAAAGTGCATTGATGTTGGAGGGGACTACTTTGAACACTAAATTTGTACCATTTAGCCGTATCTCAAAAATTTCAGAGTGACCCTCGTATATATCTTGTTCAAATTTTGAATCGTTAAAAAAAGCACTTTTTATTCCTCCACTCAAGTTCAAATACTTTTTTTTAACTTGTAGTGGATGATACTTGATATTAATACATTTTTTCAAATATTAATTCATTAATTAAATTTAATTAATTAATTATATTTTTTTTTAGATTTAAGTTTCATGTATCTACCAATAGATGGCGCCAGGTGTAAGAGGAAAGTTTCAACTTATTTATAAGGGAATTTCTGCAATATAGCAAAAAAAAAAAAAAAAAAAAGTAGGAATTGACTTTAATTTTTTTTTTATATTACTTGTTTCAATATACACGACCATAACAGTTACATAAGAAAATATTTACTTTCATTTCATTAAAATAATTTGTTTATTTTTAATAAAAGACTACTTAACTTTTAAAGAAAATACAATATTAGAAATTGTCAGTTGGGGTTAATTAATAGATTAAAAAAATTATAAAAATAAGAATTTAAAAGAAGGGTGAAATCAATTATAATCTTGAATATTGTTAATCCTTGCTATTAATACAAAGAAAGCGACAGTAAATCTTTGAGTAAATTTAGTAATACTAAACAGAATAAGCTACAACAACTATAAGCATAATTCTTTCCCTTAAATATTGATTTTTATGATACAATCCAACAAATAATATTCTATTAGATACGAAAGTGTATCATTTAAATTAATATATTTCGTGTAATTTAAAAATTTTATCGTATATATGATCTAAATATCGGCCATGAACGCGCTGTGTAATATACTATTTTATATAGTACAATAAAATTTTCTTAGAAATGATTCTAGAGTTAATTTTCAGCGTAATATATATATTTTTTTAATAAATAAAGATTACTTTTATCTATGGTATTAGATTTATAGGTGGCATTTATCTATGTTATAGTTTGGAAATGCTGTCTAGATTCTCTCAGATATTTTAGCTAGCATTCTCACTATGAGCAGGAATTAAAAAAATATTGCTTGCTTTATAATGTGACCTAATGATCAAACATGTAATTTAATTTACTGAAGATTGAAATAAGATTATTGCACAACACAAGTTATTTTACTTAGTCATATTGCAGATATACTTGATATTCTCCATCTTTAGTAAATATCGAAATATTTTTTTTTAATTATTTAAAAAAAATATAAATAAAGAATGTAAATTTAGAATCTTTTTAAAATTTCAGTGGGTAGATCTTCAACATATACAATTAAATACATGAATTTTTCTTTAGAGAAAAAAGGAAATTAAAACCGAAATATCAGTAAGACCATGAACACAATTACATATTAAAGATAAAAACATACCGATTAAATTTTAAGAATCCTAAATATCAAAAATACTTCTAAATTTCTTTACGTTTTCGTATTTATAAATTTGGTCATTGCATATCTCTTATTAAAAAAATTTCTCTTATTTGTTTAAGCCTCACTTATTTGTTTTAGCCTGATAAGATGCTAATGATATAAGTGAAAATAAAGTCATTTGCACTACAATGACTAAATATGTTAGTGGATCCTTAGTGGGAAGGTTTAATTTTGTTTGTCGTTCTACGGTCATTTTGTGCACACTTTAGGCTAATTAGACCGGACCTATAGTTTAACGTGGATTTCGAACCATTAACAAACGTTCATGCCACCACCAGGATTTGAACCTGGAGCCTGTGGTGCCAGAGGACTAGTCAATTGGCCATGAGTCGTCCCTTAGCGGGCAGAAAAGCAGACTTCCGATTGACTGGTATCCTACAATGTTATGTAGTAGATTATATCTGGTGGAAACCCACCTTAAGTCCAAAAACTATGCATCCCTGTATTACAGTAAAATTGAGGTGCAAATATGTACGTATTAAGATATGCATTTACATAAAATTATTTCAAAATTATATGATATCATAAAAATTTAAAATTCAATCCTGAACTTATTGTTGTAACAAAAAATAATGTTGTCTTTTTATTAGAAATTAGTTTAATATGTAAATTGTTTTCAAAATAACACTTCTTATATACGTATTTAAACACTCATTTTCTTGTGCTTCAATTTTCAAAACTTGATGAATGATTATAATTGTGGCATTAGTTAGTTTTTAAATGATATTATTTATGAATGCTGCTTAAATATATTTTAGATAAATTTTTCTATTAATTAAAATGCATCCGAAATATATCAAAAAAATTTTTTCCTCATAATAAAAAAAATTAATGAGGATTCTTAAATAAGGAATCATCATTAATAATTTTATGAGAGTAATTAATCGAAGAAATTATGCGAAATTTGCGTAATTGAATGTTCTTTTGAAATAACACAGTGGAATTAAATTTATTTATTTGTTTTAAGTGGAATAGATTCTTTTAGTTATCACAGAGATAATAATAATAAATTCATTTGTTGTCCTATTATATTACATTCTCCTGCCTGACACAATATAGGGAAAATAAATATTGGGGCAGGCAACATAGGGTAAATAGCAAGTAATAACATAAAATTTTATAGCTAATGATGATAGAGAGCCAAGGCTAATGTAATCCTTATTTAGCACAATTTGAGCTTGGGGATGTTGTAACAATATATAGAGCAGACAATATATAACAATGTATATATTATAATATATGTAACAATATATATAGCAATATACTAGCAGAATCCGGCATACGTTATCCTGAAAAAAAATGCATTGTAGAAAATTACATATCGCGAATATATTCTCCAGGTTCATATCATATGTGCATACTAATTTTCATGGATATCATTTGAGCGGTATATAACAGGGGTCTCCAAACTACGGCCCGCCGGAAGATTCTATCCGGCCCGCGGATAGAATTTTAATTTGCTGGTCCGAGGCAAATTAAAAGAAATATATATTTATACATTATATATCCATCTCCTTTTCTACTTTGATTAAATATTATTTTTTTCTTCCTTTTTTCAAAGGACTGATGATCTTTTTACTTTCTCTATTTTTGTTCAACAAAACCTAAATCGACGGAAATAGCAAGCACAGACAGCTTTCAATCGGAAAGGATTTGCAAGTTCATTTAGTTGAGTTACATTCTAACAATCATCTCAAGCAGTTGTTTCTAAATATGCCAAAGTTAGAGTTTTACAAATCAATATCGAAAGTAGGTTTCCCAAATTCAATATCTCACAGCCAGAAAATCAGTGCTGTGTTTGTTTCATCTGATATATGTGAAAAAGTCTATGAATCTTGGAAAGAATTATTTCAGAAGTAGACTGACAGATTCTTATAGTGAGATTCTCACAGATTCTTATAGTGAGATTCTCACAGATTCTTATAGTGAGATAAGGATTTGTGATTCCTTATAGTGAGATTCTCACTTCGAACCTCACTATAAGGAACTTATGAAATCTCGATTTCATTCTGCTCATTAACATATTTAAATTGTAATACTTGTATATTGTTTTTAAAATTTTAGCAAAATTTTTCTTGGTCCGCAACGAAAAAGACCCCTTTGGAGACCCCTGGTATATAAGATGAAATGCTGCAGCACCATCTGGTGGCAAGTAACAATAAAGTGGATAGCGTGAACATATCTTCCATACTTGAATACATATTATCACCAATTTTCGTAGCGATTGGTTGAACGGTATAGAAGTTGATATACTACAGCACCATCTGGTGTCGACTAATAACAAAGAGGATATCATAAAAACATTTTCCGTGTTTTGTGTTAACACACAAAAAAAATTCATCAAAATCGGTCAAGCCGTTTAGGAGGAGTTTAGTGACACACACGTACAGAAGAACCCCATTACAGTGCCACCTACCTGGTCCAGTTGGGAATCTAAACCCTCCAAGGACCTACTCAAACACACACAAAGAATTTCATCAAAATCAGTCTAGTCATTTAGGAGGAGTTCAGTGACAAACAGAACAGAAGAATAGAAGAAGTATACAATGTATATATACATAGTAATTGTATATAATACAATTCTTCAGTACAGAAGAATTGTATATACTATATTTAATTTAAAATACGTAGAATTAAAAGGAAAAGGCAAAATTACAGAAAATAAAATGTATAAAACCAATAATCATTTTTTTCCCAAGTAAATTATTATATATATTAGTCAATTATTATTTCTAAATAAAAATATTAAATAAATTTTAATCTAAATTAAAATATCCGTGTAAACTGGCATGTTATTTTTTTAATTAAAAAAATATTTCTTATTTTTATTTCTAAATTAACAAAGTTGCATTAAAAGATTTATAGAAAAAAAAATAATAAATATAAATATTTATTTTATTTCTTTACGATAACATAAAAAGCGAATATAAATAAGAACAACTTTAGAATTAAAATTAAATTTAAAATTTCTGTAGTAGAACATTTTAAGGGGGAATATATATTAAAAAGAACACAATTATAATAAAAAAAACTTATCATTTAAATTTCAAGAGAATTTTTAAAACTGTTCTTACTCTCATTTACTTAAATGCTTACAAATTGCTTACTTACGGAAATGTTAATCAATTATTATCTTTTTATATATATAATTCTTCTGTACGTGTGTTTGTCACTGAACTCCCCCTAAACGACTAGTCCGATTCTGATGAAATTTTTTTGTCTGTGTTTGACAAAATATGGAGAATGTTTTTATGCTAACCTCTTTGTTGTTAGTCGACACCAGATGGTGCTGCAATATATCAACTTCTATACCTTTCAGCTAATCGCTATGAAAATTGGTAATAATATGTATTCGAGTATGGAAAATATTTTCGGGCTATCTGCTTCATTGTTATTTGCCACCAGATGGTGCTGCAGCATTTCAACTTATATGCCGTTCCAACGTTATCCATGAAAATTAGTATTATGCACATATATTGGAACATGGAGAATAAATTCGCGATATGTAATTTTTACAATGCTTCATTTTTTTTTTTTTTTTTTTGGTAGGACGACGCATGCCAAGTTCTGCTAGTTTCTAAATAAAAAACTCATTAAATAAATTTTAATCTAAAGTAAAATATCCATGTTAGCTAGTAGGTAATCTTTTTAATTAAAAAATATTTCTTGTATTTATTTCTAAATTAACGAAGTCGTATCAAAAGATTGATAGAAAAAATAATAAACATAAATATTTATTTTATTTCTTTACGATAGAATAAAAAGCGAATATAATTAAAAAGAATCGTAGAATGAAAAATAAATTCTGTAGAAGAACATTTTAAGAGGGAATGTATCAAAAAGAACATAATTACAAGAACAAAACTTACCATTTTAATTTTAAAAGAATTTTTTAAATTGTTCTTAATCTCCTACACATGCTTACAAATTGCTTAATTACGGAAAAATCAAAGAATGAATAAATATATTAAATGTGAATTATGAATCACAATAAGGTAATGTAAGAAAATGTGAATACTTAATTAGGAACATATCAATTCATATGATATCATTTCAAATCGTGATTCTTTTGTTAACGCTGTTGAATTAAGTAGTTAAACAAGGAAATTTAACAAAAATTAAATTAAATTAAATAGTTTTTTTCCTTGATTTTTTTTTCATTTCAATTCCTACTATTAGCTCTCACTCTCCCTATATAAATTTTCAATAGTTCATAAAATACTTTTTATTCATCCATTCAAGTTCAAATACATTTTTTAAACTTGTAGTGGATTACACTGGATGCTAATATAGTTTTTTCCAATATTAATTCATTGATTAAATTAAATTAATTAATTTTAGGTTTTTTTTAGATTTAAGTTACATGTATTTACCAATAGATGGCGCCAGATGTAAGAGGAAAATTTCAACTTTATTTATAAAGGACTTTCTGCAATATAGTGAAAAAAAGTGGGAATTGACTTAAATTTTTTTTTTATATTACTTGGCTACTTACCAAATAAAAAATAATAAATTGTGAGGGGGGTTCAAAATTAAGACTCTTAGAGTTACAGTTTCCAAATTTTTGAAAATACAAATACACAGATTTCTGCATTTATATACACAAAGATAGCTGCATACCAGAATTTTTAACTTAAAATTAAATTACTCAGAATATTTTTGTTCATAGTTATTCAAGTGTACCTATAAGTAATTAATAAATATTTATTTTTTTACTACAAAGTTATCAAACATTATAATGTCATAGGACATCAATCTACTAGATAACGTGTTAAAAAAAAATTTATTTTCCTGATGTATTGTGTAATCAGATTTTTTTCCCCAATTTATCAACTTGTAATTTGATAATAATAATAAAAATAAACATACCGCTTTAATACGTTAGAGGGAAATGAATTAGAAATCTTGATATCTTTAGGTTTAAAATCAGTAATTCTATACCACTCAGAGACTAATTATAATTATTAATAATTTTGATGATTGTAGTAATTAAAGTTTGTATTCATTCAAAAGTTTTCCCATTTTGTATTTTTTTTTATTAATTTATCATTACTTAAGGTAATTATTCAGGAAATTCAGGTATTCAGGAAATACATCGAACCCCTCTTTCACCTTGGCGGCCTGAAGGACAATTGTCTAGCGTTCTGACCTTTGGTACTATAGGCTTCAGGTTCGAATCCTGGCGGTGGCATGGATGTTTGGTGGTTCGGAATCCACGTTAAACTGTAACTACTAGTCTAATTAGCCTGAAGTGTGCAGAAAAGGACCTTAGAGCGGCAAATCAAACCAAACCTCTTTCACCTTATTCGATCCGACATTTGCTATTACTCCTCACAATTTCAGAATCACTGGCATGCCTCGGAACCATTAGTAGTATAGCTATTATCTAGCTAATAAGCTACCTGTTAACCGTTTTATTTCATATGGTGCTGTGCTTAGTAGTGATTGGTTTGAAATGCTTGCATTCGATGTAAATTATGACAAAGCTCCTCTTTACAATTCATACTGCTCGATTTACGAGTTTACAATTTTATTAGCGGCTTTTAAAGAAAACCAAAAAATATGTACTAGTAACCTAAATAATTAATTTTGTTTGTTTATAATTTTTAACATTTTATTTAAAAAATATTTGTTAAAAAATCAGATGCTCAAATCAGACGAAATCAAAATAATCATATTCTACCATCATATAAACGTGGACAAATATGTAGACAAATTATTAGATATAATGGCATTTAGACAAATGATTAGGTATGACATTTATACAAATTATTAGATACATTGACATTTAGACAAATTAATAGATACAATGACATTTAGACAAATTATTAGATACATTGATATTTAGACAAATTATTAGATACATTGACATTTAAGACAAATTAATAGATACAATGACATTTAGACAAATTATTAGATACATTGATATTTAGACAAATTATTAGATATATTGACATTTAAGACAAATTAATAGATACAATGACATTTAGACAAATTATTAGATACATTGATATTTAGATAAATTATTAGATTAAATGACATTTAGACAAATTATTAGATACAATGACATTTAGACAAATTATTAGATACATTGATACATTGATATTTAGACAAATTATTAGATACATTGATATTTAGACAAATTATTAGATACAATGACATTTTATTCTTATTCAGGACAGCCCAAATTATCTCTAAGATTGTGTTAAATCGGCTATGTATATAAAGTTATTGCATAATTTTAATTTCTAGACTCTTTGAAAATGTGTAATCTTGTAAGACTTTCTTCTAGATAGATAATAATAATAATGAGATGAATTTGAATTTTTATTTTTTAAGTATCGTGAAAAAAGTGTGAGTTGCGTTCTGGCATGGCTTAACACCCTTGAATCAGCTACTAATATCATTAAATGGCGGCACTACAAAATGTCGAATGATCTTTAGATTTGATCACCATGCTTCCTTCGACCTAATTACAAATCATCTCTCAAATAGCCAAAACATATTCTCTCTCAGTGAGTGAATACTGTGTAAGGCAATAAATAATATTATTAAAGTGAATTGACTGTATCGAATTTTAATGGAAGTTACATCCTGGAATTAGAAATTATTTCTTTTCTTTTTTTTACAAACCATCTAGAGCATTCGATGTCTGACGCTCCAGCTATTCATTCATTTTGCCGCCAAAATTTAATCAGTTGCGTGTTGGATCAAAAGGTATAATCAGATTTCTTCTTGATATTCTAGTTTTTATTCACATTTTTTTTATTAGGAAAGAAAAGAAAAGACAATTTTCAAAAAAGAATGTCCAGAAAATGCAATTTACAGTACTTTTCAGTGTGTGTATACTATGTTTTTTTTTTTATATGGATTACATTATACGAAATATATCAATAGCATGTAATTTTGCACATTAAATAAATTAATGAGTTTCAAAAAATCTCACATATTTTCCTGTAATACAAGCATATCTAATCAAATTTGATATTAAAAACATTGCAGGATTTGGTTTGTCTCTCAAGAGTATGGTCATTTTGTGCACATTTGGGTTATCACGAGCCCAAATCTATCATATATAGTCGAAAGGTTGATTTTGCTGATAATGGAAAAGACATAAATCTATTTTATTCATTTTATTAACATTTTTAAGGAATTTAAAGTTTGGCATCTGTTCGGGGAGGTAATAAAAGAACGAAACGCTACGTTCATTAGCTCTGAATGTTTGAAAGCATCTAAGTCGGTTTGGTTTGTCGCCTTTTTTTTTTTTTTTTTTTTTTTTTTTTGCACACTTTAGGCTAATTAGACCGGGACCTGCAGTTTAATATGTATTTCGAACCACTAACAAACATCCATGCCACAGGCGGAGTTCGAACCTGAAGCCTGTGGTACTAAAGGCCAGAGAGCTAGCCAATTGGCCATCAGGTCACTAATATTGCAGAGAATGCTTTTTATTAAAGCAATGCAAAAGTCTTAACCATCATTATACATCGGACTTTGTAACAAAATACAAGATATGATGCAAAATAAGTATACTATGTCATGATCCTGTTTATTTAAATCATTTCAAAAAATGTAAAATATATACTATTTCCAGAATTAATTATGTATATTATCTTATTTACAATAGAAATTTAACAAAATTTGCTTAAAGAATAAATAAGGCCATACATTTGTAACTCGATTTTTTTTTTTTTTTTGCAACCTGTTTATCTTTTAATCGGCAAAGGAGGAAATCTTCCTAAAATATTAGCGACCATTGATTCATGGCCTCACTGAGTTTTTTTATTTATAATTTTGTGATATATATGTTGTAGCATTTTTTTTTCTCACTGTAAGAGTTTTGACATTTCATTCCTAGGAGAGAGGAATGCATGTTATTTGACAAGTATATAATAATCTAACACTCAAATTTGACAGCAGACTAGCAATGATGTGGGTAGTTATATTACAGGCCATTAGTGTTTTCTACTAATGAGAACAACCTGTCACTCAATCTGATAGCAGATATTTGGTATCATGTATAATGAGACTCAGAAAATTAGCGAATGTCTGTGCGACCTTCACAGATCTAGACAACTTCACAGATATGGACTACACCATAAGTTGTTCCATCGTGATTGGTGATAGACCACGAAGCTGAGAAATGTCTTCTCCAAAGAGAAGTGAGGGAAGTTGCCCCCCTTTTCTTAAAGGGAGGTTTTTGGAGAAGAAGAAGAGAGTTCCGCGACGAGTCGACTACAAGTGTTGTTTTACTTTTTTTCTCTGAAGTGTCTGAAGAGGTCGGAGTTTCAGCCTGTTTTTTAAAGTAAACCCTTGTGGTTTCGTGTATCACGCCGTGTGATAATCAAGGTCTGCCGCAGACCAGGCAATTAGATTCGACGTAGACTCAAGAACTCTGAAAAATCTCCGTCCTGGTTTTTGGTTTGCTTTGTCGCTCTACGGTCATCTTGTGCACACGAGAGCTAAACAGACTGGGATCTATAGTTTAAAGTGGATTCCACTAACAAACATCCATGCCACGGCCAGGATACGAACCTGGAGCCTGTCTTCTACGTTGGAGGGAACTGTATTTGTGATTTAATCATGCACTTGTGATCAAATTTTATTTAAATACTGATCTTAATCTTTATTTCTTTGTTAATAATCTAGAGTTCATTATTTGTATATATATAGTGCTTGCAAAAGTGTTCCCATGAACCTGAAAGTAGCCCTCTTCTTGAAGCCCTTATTGATCTAATACAGGCCGAGACGTTACAATGTTGAGACTCTGAATAACTATAAAATTGTTAACGATCTATAATTAATATACAAAATATCTCAAAAGCACACCAACATAATTTTTTTTAGATTTATCTAGTTCTGTGCCAGTGTTCATTCTGGGTTAAAAAAAAAAAAAAAAAAAAAAAAGCAAAGTGATGCAACCACATGGTAAAAAGGAAAAACTTTTGAAAGGGTGATCGATCTGGTTGCCTGACAATCTCTTTTGTGGCTTCTGCAACCGAGGAGATAGATTATTATCAATGGGATAACTAACAAAATCTATTCCGCTTCCAGGAAAGAAAATCTTTATTTCACTAAGTGCATTTTTTTCTTAGATATGTATAGCAACTTTCATATCGGTAAAGATATTAATCAAAAAAAAGATTTCCAGATCATTTCAGTATGGAGAGAGTTAAGACATGGAAAAGAGATTGTGCATCTTGAGCAGGACTTATATCAAGCGAATAAATACTTTAATTGATTAAAAAAATGCGTTATTTAAGGAAGTTATGAATAAAATAAAATTATTATTCTCGGAGGAAAAGATAGAACATGCCATATGTTTTGGCCGTGGTTCAGTAACAACAGCAAACACGTAAATATCATAAATATACACTGTTAATTTAGTCAGAGATATTTAATTCGCAGATTTAGAGATTCACAGATTGTGACGACGGCAGACACATCACACACGCACGCACACAACATACATACACCACACACACACGCACACACACATATACATACATATGCAACACACACCACACACACAGACATGCATATATATATTTATTTGCCCGACTGCCACATCAGTGACAACGCGCCTTATCAGTGGTGAGCATGAGGGCGGAATTCAACCCGCTGGCTGCTTTGTTGCAGACATTGTTACCAAAAACGAGAGACTCGACGGCGTTTGTGATGTTCAGAATATTGCCTCGTTAGGCGGACTACCTGGTGGAAGTTTTCCGGTTTTTCTGCCATACGATACTTAAATGCAGAGTAGTTTCCCTAAAAAGTTCTCCCGAAAGGCACTGCCTCCTTCTTCAGCATCACAGAGACAAGTCAGACTTCTACCTGGGGTGCTCCATCACAATAGAAGCTATCCATTCTTTCCTTCCTTCTCTGAAACCACACGAATTCTTGAACTTGGTTCTAGATGTCGCTGTCTACCAAGTGGGATAAGAATATATATATATATATTCTTATCCTTATGCTGCTTTAAAAAAGGAGATAAAGAATTTGATGCGTGGTATTACAATATTTGAATAAAGGCTTTAGTATCTGATTAGATTTTAATAGTAACGAAGGGAAAAAGTTTTTATCAAAGAGTTTTAATTTATCAATTATTTTGGCACTATTGCTATGAAATGTTTGTTCACTAATATGTGCAATCTAATCAGACTTTCACATTTTAATGTAGAATTTAGCAATCATCACATTTATTGTGTTTAGCACAATTTTAAAATGGAAATGTATTCAAAAAAAATTATCGTTGAGATAAAAATTTAGATTAACATAATATTGACAAAGGATATGATTTTCTATGCTATAAAACAGAAAGCATTAAATAAAATATTTAAAAAAAAATTTTATCTTTATTTTTTTTATAAAACTGGAACTGAATCTTGTTTCCTTTTTTTTTTTTTTTTTTTTTTTAGTCTTTCATGTAATTCTGAAAATCTTTCAAAAATAAATAAATAATTATAATACTTATTATATTTTTATAGTAAAACGGACACCAGATGAGGCGGCTTGAGCATTGATGGTCAAATTTATTCAGTAGTGTAAACAAGAAAATAGGAGTCAGCGTTTGACAGGCTACAGTAAATAACACTGGATATACACTGAAGTGACAAAAGTCATGGGATACCTCTTAATATCGTGTCGGCCCTCCTTTCGCCCGGCGAAGTGCAGCAACTCGACGTGGCATGGACTCAACAAGTCGTTGGAAGTCTTCTGCAGGAATATTGAGCCATGCTGTCTCGATAGACGTCCATAATTGTGAAAGCGTTGATGGTGCAGGATTTTGGGAACGAACAGACCTCTCGATGATGTCCCATAAATGCTCGATGGGATTCATGTCGGGCGATCTAGGTGGCCAGATCATTCGTTGGAATTGTCCAGAATGTTCTTCAAACCAATCGCGAACAGTTGTGGCCCGGTGACATGGCGCATTGTCATCCATAAAAATCCCATCGTTGTTTGGGTACATGAAGTCCATGAATGGCTGCAAGTGATCTCCAAGTAGCTGAACATAAGCATTTCCATTCAATGTTCGGTCCAGTCGCACCAGAGGACCAAGTCCATGCCATGAAAAAACAGCCCACACCATTACGGAGCCACCACCAGCTTGAACAGTGCCTTGCTGACAGTTTGGGTCCATGGCTTCGTGGGGTCTGTGCCACACTCGAACCCTACTATCAGCTCTTACCAACTGAAATCGTGACTCATCGGACCAGGCCACGGTTTTCCATTCATCTAGGGACCAACCGATATGCTCACGTGCCCACGAGAGTCGCTGCAAGCCATGTCGTTCTGTCAGTAAAGGCACTCGAGTCGGTCTTCTGCTGGAATAGCCCAAGAAAGCCAAATTTCCCCGCACAGTTCTAACTGACAAGTCCCTTGTACGTCCCACATTGATTTCTGCGGTTATTTGACGTAGTGTTGCTTGTCTGTTAGAATTTACGACTCTTTGCAGACGTCGCCGGTCTCGGTCGTTAAGTGCAGGCGGTCGACCACTGCGCTGTCCATGGTGGGATGTTATGCCTGAAATTTCATACTCTCGGCACACTCTTGACACAGTGGATCTGGGAATGTGGAATTCCCTAACGATTTCCGAAATGGCATAACCCATGCGTCTAGCTCCAACTAACATTCCGCGTTAAAAGTCTGTTAATTCCCGTCGTGCGGTCATCATCAAGTCAAAACCTCTTCACATGAATAACTTGAACAGAAATGAAAGCTCTGCGAAAGCACTGCGCATTTATACCTGTTCTACGCGATGCTACTGCCATCTGAAAATTTGCATATTGCTATCCCATGACTTTTGTCACTTCAGTGTATAAATTACGTAAAAAAATAAAACAGATAAAAATGAAATATTTTTAGTAATTTACAATATAACAAAAAATGTTTGTAAATTTTGTTATGAACTACCACAGGCCAGAGCGCTAGTCAATTGGCCATCAGGCCACAATGATGCGCTAAGGAGATGCCAGCTGCACTGCAATACATTTTAAAATCACAATTTGGGTTTTGACCCATTTGGGGTGGAATCGCTGGCATTCTTTTTCTATCCTCCTCAAACGAAACAGAAACATTTTCCTTTCGGATCAGATCTTAGATTTACTGAAAGATTTATTGAGATCATCTCCAAAGATTGTTACAGAAAGCTTTCAGTTTGGCTTTGATTGTGGGGTTATGAAATTTAGCTTCCTTAGGTCTGAAAACCTAACGTGCTATCCACCATGACATTCCAATCTAAAATGTGAAATACAATTAAAAAAAAAAATGCAGCCCATTTATTACTCATACAAATAATAATTCACTTAAATTGTGTGTCCAATACCAACACTATGTATAATTTTACTTGTGTAGCTGTCTACCAGGGCAATCCAGTCTGAAATGTGAAATACAATAAAAAAAATTTGCCCCATTTTATTACTCATACAAAATAATATTTCACTTAATTTGTGTGTCCAATACCAACACCATGTAATTTTATTTGTGAGACTGTTTATCAGGGCATTTCAGTCTGAAATGTGAAATACAGTAAAAAAATTTGCCCCATTTATTATTCATACAAGGAATCCACTTTAAACCGTAGGTCCCAGTCTAACAGGATCGTAGAGCGTTGCGGGGGTAGTGTTACTCCGCGTCCGTAGCTTACCTTTAAGCTACACGCACCTCCTGGGTAGTGCTAAGGGAGTAACGTCGTTGCAGCGCTTGCCTTAAGGCATCAAAGATGACTGTCTAAGTGTTTGCCAGCTGCATTAGAACAAAAAAAAAATTACTCATATAAAATAATAATTCACTTAATTTGTGTGTCCAGTACCAACACGATGTATAATTTTACTTGTGTTCTATCTTCCAGGGCACTCCAGTCTGAAATGTGAAATACAGTTAAAAAAATTTGCCCCCTTTATTACTCGTACAAAATAATACTTAATTTGTGTGTCCAATACCAACACTATGTAATTTAACTTGTGTGGCTAACATCTGTACACCAAAAGGAAAACTTTATACCTGTTTCTGATAACATTTTCCCTAATAGCGCATCAATCACCACCTTTATTAGATCTTTAGCGCTAGCATCATTCACTGAAACACTTAACACACAAAGAGTTAGTCTACGAAGCGAATAGTGTACAGATCGCTACATAATTTGTTTTTCCAAGACAAAGAAAACCCTATTTCATTAACACTTTCATTCCACACATTAACACTATTTTGATTTTTAATTTATAGCTACACAGTATATGTTTTTTAATTAAAAACTGTAGAAGATTCTGGGAATGAATTTGTTTTGTTTTTGTTCAAAAGTAGACCTCGTACTCCATTTACATATACCACGAACAGCCCGCCGATGGAAAATGAAAGGAGGGCACTGTCTGCTGGGGGAACTTTCAGGTATATCTTACGGTATATGAATATCATATAGAAAATTAACAGTATGACTATCGAAGACATATGACTATCATTGAAAATCGAAGTATGATTATCGATGTAAGAAGTTTCTACAAATTGTTAAACGTTAATACAAATTAGACGTTTATGTAGCATGCTTCGTGCAATTTTCCAAGACTGAGTTTCTATTTGTCACTCGGTGCCACAGATTATGTGTTCGAGTCCCAACGGTGCCATGGATGTTTGTAGAGGTTCGGAATCCACTTTAAACAGTAGGTTCCGGTCTAATATAAGTATAGAACGCAGGGCTGACAAACCTACCTCATAAAAAGAAAACATCTCTTGTCTTGAAATCTGCCAGTTGGCAGACGGCCTTGGCCCACCATGGGACCATTGCGCCATTGAAAAAGAAGAGCTTATATTTAAGATAAAAACTTTTAATTTGCACATGATATTTTTAATCTAAATGACACATCCTAGTATAAAAATTAGCCATTATTGTAACGTTTTATTGGATAATACAAAGCAACAAATGTTGGTCTCCTCCTACTCGTTGGGGCCTGAATGGCCGAGTGGCTTGCGCTCTGGCGCTCGGTACCACAGGTTTCGGGTTCGAGTCCCGGCGGTGCCATGGTTGTTTGTAGTGGTTCGGAATCCACTTTAAACTGTAGGTCCCGGTCTGTTTAGCCCAAAGTGTGCATAAGATGACCGTAGAGCGACAGACCAAACCAAACCTCCTACTCGTTAGCTGCATACGTTATCACTGGGCCATGAGATGGGCGAGTGAGTTATAAATAAAAAATAAATAATTTATTACATAAAAATAAAGTTATCCACTATAGCAAAATATTTGATTCAGTGAAGTTCACATTTTAATATCTAAAAGAAGTAAATTATAAATTTAAATTAAAACGAACAGATTTGACCTTACTATCCGGCCATAGAAAATAAATTTTTTTTTTAATTTTGTTAAATTTTACAAAAAACAAGTTATATATATAAAAAAAAATTTTTAAGGTCAATTCCTATTTTTTTTATCTGGTGCCATCTATTGGTAGATATATGCAACTTAAATCTATAAAAAAAAAATTAAAATTAATGAATTAAATTTAATGAGTGAATTAATATCAGTGTCATCCACTACAAGTTCCAAAAAAAAATGTATTTGAACTGGAGTGGATGAATAAAAAGTATTTTATGAACGATTAAAAATTGGAACAAGATATATATAGGGAGAGTATGAGCTAATAGAAGGAATTGAAAAATATCGGTGAACAATGAGTAAGGTGAGTTTAAAACATCTGATGACGATTCAAAATTATCATTTTGCAAATGACATTATCAATAAATTTTAAAAAATTTACCAATTTAATTCCATGAAAATATCTAAAAACAAATAATAATAATAATAAAACAAATAATATTACAAAAATAAAATTTGCTGCATTTCCTATGAAGTTTCAGTAAAAATTAATTTTTAAAAAAATGCCATTTTTTTTTAATTACAGTAAACGGAATTTCAGTATATCATAAAATCACAATTTTTAACAAAGGACTACGTTACCACTGAACAATAATTATAACAATTTATTAACTTTAACTAACAATAACTTAAGAGCCAATGCTGAATATACCGGTTCTCGTTAGATCACCGAAGAGCATCATTGGGCGCGGTCAGTACTTGGGTGGGTGACCACCTGGGAACACTGCGTGCCGTTGGCAAATTTGGGACCTGAATGGCCGAGTGTCTAGCGCTCTGGCGCTCGAAGCCACAGGTTTCGGGTTCGAATTCCGGCGGTGCCATGGATGTTTGTAGTGGTTCGGAATCCACTTTAAGCCGTAGGTCCCGGTCTTCTATGACTGTAAGAGCGTCACGGAGCCAAAGTCAGGCTTCTACCTACAGGTGCTCCATCACAACAGAAGCTGCTTCCTTCCCCTTCAATCGTGAGTCCATATGGGCCCGTGGGCTTGGCCAGCCAAGTGGGATAAGAAACAACAAAAACAAACATAACTTAAGAAGATTCTTCTTTATTTAAAATATCGTTGATAAAATGAATTTTAATGTTCACACTATTTTCGTTAGTTACTATTGTAAATTCATAGGTTTTTGACAATCTCCCATTAACTGTTGTTTATAATGCATAAAAAGTAAGAAAATTTAAATCTTAATAAATTTTAATGTGTAATTATTGTGAAAGTTTTAATATTAATAATTACATAAATTACTACTTTTTGACAGAATTCAGTTCATGTTATTAATGAAAAATTCATCATTGAATTTCATTTGCATCATAAATTGATCAATCATGTTGTAAAGTGAGTAAACCTCCAAAATTCCATGTGTGTTTACTTACAAAGGAAATGTAGCATATCTTTTGAATGAAATATGTCAAAAGTGTGATGATGCAATCTCATAAATTGAATCGGATAATCTTCTGTGAATATGAAAAATGGATCCTATAAAAACAATTATTTAGCTATTTCTCTTAAGATGTATTGTATTAATTCTCCTTCTTCTTCTTCATTGGCGCAACAGACCCTTGGTGGGCCAAAGTTGTCTGCCTACTTGCAGTTTTAGAGACAGAAGATGCTTTCTTTTATTAGCCCTACGCCCAACGCTGTACAGTCATATTAGACCGGACTTACGAATTGTATTAATACACATAAATATGTTTATTAATATTTATGCTCAATCTTATCTTTTCAAAATACCTCATAATTTATAGCCATTACAGAGTTTTTGCATACTGTACGTTAGTTACCGTAGGACGTCCGTTAGCTTTTTCTCCCTAGCGCGCATGCTCAGTTTCCTATGAGCATGCGTGCTAGGGAGAAAAAGCTAACGGACGTCCTACGGTAACTAACATACGGTATGCAAAAACTCTCTATTATTTTCGATTTAACTTACTTTAAATCCTATAATAAAAAAATTCAAAATATATTACAAATTTTCAAGGTAAAAAAGTAATAAATATATAACGCCATTTTTGAATATGACTTCAACACTAATCATCAAGGCTGAACCAAATGACACCGATGCGAAGAATCAATCTCAATTTAACAATAAAAAAATTAACGTTTTATTTAATTTTGGCTGCGGACGTAATAAAAAAGTAGTGAAGCGAAAATAATTTAGCGCTTTGCCTATTATAGCTCTTAAGTTATAAGAAATACAGACTAGTCTTGTTTTATACATAGAAGGATACATAATAGATCCAGTATTTAAAAGGCATTTATAAAAAATACTTTCATAATTTTTTGTATTCTAATAATTTTAACCATGGGCCTGAATGGCCGAGTGGCTAGCGCTCTGGCGCTCGGTACCACAGGTTTCGAGTTCGAATCCCGGCGGTGCCATGGATGTTTGTAGTGGTTCGAATTCCACTTTAAACCGTAGGTCCCGGTCTAATATGATTGTAGAGCGTTGCGGGGGCATTGTTACTGCGTAGCTTATCTTCAAGTTACACGCGCCCCCTGGGTAATGCAAAGTGAGTAACTTCTGTGCAGCGCTTGCCTTAAGGCATCCAAGACAGCTGTCCAAGTGTTTGCCAGCTGCATTAGAAGAAGAAAAAAATTTTAAACATTTTTTGATGTTGAAATACTATATCATAACCTAAAGTAAAATCTCCAATATGCCCCAAAAGTATAGATACAGTAGAAAAATGGCATTCCATACAAAATTGCGATTTATGTATTTGTAGGAAAGATTAAATTTGTTTTTATTGAATGATTTATTCGAATTTATCTTAAAGTCATGAGTTAAAATATTTATAAATATTTAATCAATCAATAAATATTTATAAGTATATCAATAATAAAATATTAATATTTAATTGAAAACATAATTTAATTTATTTTTGACATGTCAATGTTACGTTAAATGTGTCAATATTTGAAATTCATACGAATTAAAAAAAATCAGAAAATTAAAAAAAAAAATCTGCATTATAAATATAGACAATGTCTGAAAAAAATAATTTTAATTATTGTCGAACTCCTTTAAATCATTATTTTTTACAGATGATTAATTACGAACGATTCTTCTAAATAAGTATTTTCTGATTTTTGTCATTTTTATAGTTTTAGAATATGTTTTTGTCGAAATACGGAGAGCCAAAGAGATTTCAAAGGAGGCATCAAAATTTTAGATTTTAAAAAATTCAAACCTCCTAAAGACATTATGATTTTAAAGCAATCTTGATCAATCTATTTATAGAATTTTCGATAAAGATAAAAATGATCTAATAATAAAAGATCCGTTAAAAGAAAGAAAACACCTTTGCGGGATGGCAGAATGATAACGGGCATGGCATCCAGAAAAAATATAGCAATGCTGCGAATGGCATCCGCATTTGGAGTATAGTCAAGGCCTGATTTAGATGAAAAGAGGTCCTAGGCTATTCCACTTATGAGGCCTTTTCACCTCCCATTTTTAAGTTTGTATATTACATGAGAGATAATAAAATACACCATTACTGTGATATATATCAATATGTTAAATGAAACATGTTGTGATGGGTACTCATCTTTATAAAAAATGTGGCACGGATAATAAATAAATAAAAAGTCTAGAACACTTATTTAGACATTTATTCCCAGCATCATATATAGTACTTGTAACATAACACACAACATTTACAAAGAAACCAAATTCAAATAATACAAATCTTTGACTACGAAAATAAAATACGCACAAAAAATTATCATATTTTCTATCAAATTAAATTAAATATATTCAATACATTGAAGATTAAAGCAAATTCAATACAGATAAATTTATTCCATAATAACTCGCATTTAAAGTTTAAGTATGAATTATTATGAATTTTAAGTGATCTACTAAACCAAAAATGGAACTTTATTCAAATAGAATCTAGATCACAAAAAAGAAAATATCAAATCAAATGAGCCGAACACGTTGATCTTATTAACCAATACATTTTTATGTTTGTTTATTAGTCATGTGTAGAATTTCTCCTTATTTTTGATTCTGTGTTTTAGTGTTTACTGCTTTTAGAATAATGTAATTCTAATTTTGCTAACAATTTGAATGTGGGCTCCTCTTGATCTTGAGGCCCCAGGCTGAAGCCTAGTTAGTCTATAGGAAAATCCGGCCCTGAGTATAGTAACTGACAAATCACTGAAAAATAAGAATAAATTTCAAGAAAATTTTAAATAAATCATGTTCATGATCAATCATCAGTTTTGCCATGTTCCCGTTATTTTTTGTTGTTCTTGTAGATAACATCAACCTGGCAAAACGAAATGATATTTGATGGTGACAAATGGCTTTCTGTTTAGTATTTAGTGATTAGAAAAGTTGGAATTTAGATGGATTCCGATGTACATAAATACCTGAAAAAAGAAGAGTAAAATTTGACCACGAATTTTCATTGTTTCGGAGATACAACTACCTAAAAACTTCTTCATTGGCACAACAGCCCCATGGTGGGCCAAGATCTACTGTCTGATTTCGAGACATGAGGTGCTTTCCTTTTTACGGAGTAGGGTTGTAGGCATAACGCTCTACAGTCAGTGGCAACGCGCGCCACTGGTGAGCATTAGGGCTGAGATTCAAAAACCTCACGGTATTGTTGTGGACATTGTTTCAAAAAGCAGGAGACTCGATGGTATTTGTGATGTTCAGCATCTTGCGTTGTTAGTCGGACTATTTTGGGAAAGTTTTCAGGGTTTTTTTGCCCTTACGATGAGTAAATGCGGAGTAGTTCTTCCTAAAAGTCATCCAAGATGCTCCTCCAATGTTCTACAGTCATATTAGACCGGGACCAAGGCCTTTAGATGAATTTCGAATCCCTACAAGCATTCATGGCACAGCAGGGACTCAAAGTCGAAACCCAGTCACTCGGCCATCAGGCCTCACCTACTTAAAAACAGAGTAAAATTAAAATATTATCAAATAAAATTAATTGTTAATTGTTGATTATACTAAAAATGCATACCTAACAAAATCTAATGTTAAAATATTTCCTTCTAGACTTAATATCCTAAAAATAATAAATATGAGAGAAAGTTTTATTCAAGATTGATACACATTATTCCTTCATAGAAATAACATTTCTCATCTACTTATAAACAACTTTAAGTTTATAAGCAATAAATTATATTATTGCATTTTTTTTTATAAAATTGCTACTAGCAATTTTATACAGGGATTAGTTTAAGTTACTCTCTTACAGAACTCAAACTTTTAACTCCAATTTCCTTAAGTAAAAATACAAAACATTACATATAAAATATCCCATAACCTTGAGGATTTAACTCGTAAGGTGAATTCAAAAGAAGTTATTAAAAAAAAAACCTAATCTAATACAAAGTTTTAATAGTTAATAAGATTCAAATAAAAATAGGTAAATATTGTTAAGATAGTATGTCAAAAATAATATAGAATCCCATATCTCAACATTTATATAGTCATTCTCTGTTATATTCACACACATGGAATATAAAACATCCCATAACCTTGGGAATTTAACTCGTAAGCCGAAAGGCGGCCTGATGGCATTACGTGTGGCCTGAAGCCTTTGGCCTAACAGGCTTCAGGTTCGAATCTTGGCAGGAGCATGGGTGTTTGTTAATGGTTCGGAATCTACGTTAAGCTGTAGGTCCCGATCTGTTTAACACAAAGTGACCGTAAAGCGACAAATTAAATCAAACCAAACTCGAAAGAAGTTATAAAAAAAAAAAAAAAAAAAGAAGACTAATCTAATACAATGCTTTCATAGTTAATAAGATTCAAATAAGAATAGATAAATAATCTTAAAAATAATATAGAATCTCTAATTTCAATATTTATGTAGTCAGTCCTCTGTTATATTCACAAAGTACGTTTTCTTTTTAAAGCAAAATTTTTACGAAGTTCCTTCAAAATATAAAGAGCAAAATCTAATAAAAAATATCATACATCCTTAGATTTAATTCTAAAATTAAATAATAAAGTGAAGTTTTATTTAAGATTAATTCAAATTATTCATTCTAGAAATAAAACTTTCTAGAATTAACTTCCCTACCTATTAAAAAAATGTAAAGAGTATAGAAAAATGTAATGCAAAAAAGTCTTAACAACCACCAAAAGTTTCAAGTTCCATAAATAACGAATAAAACTTTAAAAAGATTAATCCACGTTGTTCTTCCCAAATAAAAACTTTTTATTTCTCCTTCCTTTTAAATATTATGAAATACCTAGCAAAAAATCTGATATAAAAAATTATACTACAGCCTAGGAGGTTTTTAACTCCCTATAAAACAAACGAATAAAACTCGCAGTTTTTATTAAAAGATTAATTCAAGTTATACTCTTCTTCCAGAAATAAAACTGTTATCTCTCCCTTTTTCCTTTAAAAATACAACCCTACTCAAATCATCGATATCATTCATCACGCAAACCCCCCAAACCATCTTTTTCCATCAATAGCCTAAATCAGCGCCATCCGATTTGGCGAGCAAAACTTGGCGACCGACGAAATCCCGCCATTTACTACTACAGCAACCCAGCCAATGTGGATGTGCTCAACCCCTAGCATCTCATCACCGGCCGTGGAATACGAGGAGCGGGTAAGAGAGAGAAAAGAGAGAGAGAGAGGAGAGGAGTTGAAAACAACAAGACTTTGTGCATCGTTTGCAAAAAAAAAAAAAAAGGGTCCACCCTTCCAAACGATTTTCCAAGACCCCCAACTGATGGATAGGGGGGCATTCCTGACTGCAATCTGGTGACCTTGCGCAAGGAGGTAGGATTGTAAACAATGGAGTAAAACTGGCTAGCTGGTGAATGTGATCATCTATGGGATACTTGGATCTAGTTCAATGGAGGGCTATAGGGGAAGCAGTAGCAGTAGTAGCAATAGTAGCAACGATAGTGGACATCCGGATGTCAGCTCTTCATCATCCGGCTGGTCTGTGCGTCCGGTCAAAGGGGAGGAAGTCCAGGAGGATACTGTAAGAGCAGTGCCTAGTTCGACCAGTGATAACTCCCCCTCCCCCGCCGCTGAGAAGTCGCCTACGTCAAAAGGTGAGTGGGTGTTTGTTTACTAACTATGGAGTGTGTAGTATTCAAACGAGTCTGTTTACATGCGGAGTTTATTGTAATGTAAAAGTACCACATGCACGCCTTCAATACGGTTATGGTATGCAGCATATATGAGTAGCAGATTTGTAAAGGTAAACTAGGGTAATAAAGAAGTAGTTTGAAAATTAAAATATGATGGCTTAAATATATTTATTTTGTTTTTAAAATAATTTTTTTTTGTAATAAAATATTGAAATCGAAATTGTAAGGTATAAATCATGATATTAAATCATTGTTTACGAGTTAATTTTGATCCCTAAATGTAAGTTACTAATTTGTGTGTTACTTAAGAAGTGCTTAGTATTCAAATGAGTCTGTTTTACTACTACATACGAATCTATTTACTACTACTTACTAATAATGGAGTTTATTGTAATGTAATAGTATCGCATACATGCGTGGAATATGGTATGCTATGCAGTGTATATAAATAGCAGATTTGTAAAGGTAAACTAGAATAATAAAGAAGTTGTTTGGGAATTAAAATATTATGGTTTAAATATGTTTTTCAATAAATATATTTATTTTTAAAATAATTTTTTTTGTAATAAAACAATTACAGACGTCACCGATATGTAAGTTGAAATCAAAATTGTAAATAATAAATCATGATATTAAGTCATCGTTTACGAGCTAATTTTTTCTCATCTCGCTTTGATCCCTAAACGTCAATTACTAATTTTTGTGTTACTTGTGGAGTGTGTAGTATTCAAACGAGTCTGTTTACATGTGGAGTTTATTGTAATGTAAAAGTATCACATGCATGCGTTCAATATGGTTATGGTATGCAGTGTATATAAAAGCATAATTGCAAAGGAAAACCAGAGTAATAAAGAAATAAAATATCATGGCTTAAATATGTTTTTTAATAAATATATTTATTTTTTAAAGATTTTTTTGTAAAAATTACAAATATAATTGAATTGAAAACTGAAATCAAAATTGTAAAGTATAAATCATGATATTAAATCATTGTTTAAGAGTTAATGTTGATCCCTAAACGTAAATTACTAATTTGTGTGTTAATTATGAAGTGTGTAGTATTCAAACGAGTCTGTTTACTACTACTACATACGAGTCTGTTTACTATTACTTACTAGTACTTGTGGAGTTTATTGTAATGTACAAGTATCACATGCATACGTGATATATGGTTATGGTATGCAGTGTATATAAATAGCATATTTGTAAAGGTAAACTAGAATAATAAAGAAGTAGTTTGTGAATTAAAATATCAGGGCTTAAATATGTTTTCCAATAAATGTATTTATTTTTAAAAGAATTTTTTTTGATGGAAAACAATTACAAACCTAACTGATATAAAAATTAAAATCAAAATTGTAAAGAGTAAATCATGTTATGAAGTCATTTTTTACGAATCAATGTTTACGAATCAATTTTTTCGAAGTTAACGCTTAAGTTATTGTTTACGAATCTATTTTTTCTCGTCGTTTTGATCCCAAAACGTAAGTTACTGATTTTAGATATGTTTACACGCTGAGAATATTTTTTAAAAATGAAAAGGAATTGATACAGTGAAACACAAATTATGCTTAAAAATTATGAAAATATTAAAATATCGGTTAATTATAGCTTAAATAAAATTTTTAATAAATATTGTTTTATTTACTAAAGAACTATATGGAAGAGGTAATCTAACAGCCAAAAATGTATAAATGCTGTAAACATAAAACATACAGTTTATCTTTTTTTCCGACTAAATTCTGAAATAAAGCGTGTGTTGTATCCATTCAACTTTTCGCCATCTCCAAAAAAAAGATACACTTCTTTTTTTAATCTCATCTTGATCTTCACATTTTCTTCCAGATCTTCCTTTTTCACCTTGGAATCTTCTCTATTTCAAAATCTAGTTTTGACTCAGAAAGAGAGTTTATGAATAAAATTTTCTCACCGTTTTGCATTTTTTAAAAATATAAAAAAACTTCCAAAATATTTGAAATACATAGAATTATTTTTGATTCATTTTGGTGGAATTTTTATTTTGAATATTTTTTTTATAAAATATTAAAAGTTTTAATAGTAAAATGTTAAATACCTATTACTTGTTCGTAATGGTGTTATTGTTATACATATTTATTATCAGAATGCATGTGTTAAGTAGATATTTATCATAAGTCAATTTCTTTTAATTGATCTATCACGTTGGCAAACGTGTGTTAGCTTTTTATTGTACTTTTCTGTTTTTTAACAATATCTATTTTTTTTATTTCGTAATACTTTTTTTTTTATTTTTGTAAAATATTAAAAGCGTTAAAATTGTCTGGTTAATTAAAAGACTTATTAGTTGTACGTAATGAGTTTTATTGTTATACATATTCATTATCAGAATGCATTTGCTAAGTAGATATTTATAATCAGACACCTTCTTTTAATCAACCTATTACGTGGTAAACCTATGTTAACTCTTTATTGTATTTTTCTGTTTTTTAACAATATCTTTCTTTAAGTTGAAAATTAATGTAACAGAGTTAAACTAATTTTGCTAAAGCTGATTATTAGTTTATTGTTTTTTTAATGAATGTTCTTCAAGTTTCTATATCGAATTAGAATGAATGTTTAAATAATTTTATAGAAAATTTCTGTATTTTTTTAAATACTTAAAGTCATCTTCTCTCACTTTGCAATTATAATTGCCGCTTGATCAATTAATAAATTGTTATTTTAAGTTTATTTACATTTAAACAAAAACAGTTTTTAAATTAGGAATTTTTTTTTTAATTTTGAGAAAGTCAATAATTTATCGAAATATGTTTAGTTTTAAATAAATAAAAGAAATTATAACTGGTTATAAAAAAACTATAAATTGGCTTTTAATTATTAATGATTCCAAAGCAATGTATTTTTTTTTTTTCTTTGTAATTCGTAAGAAAACACATTGCATGTTTTAAAAAATGAAAAAATGTTATTCTAAATTCAGTCTAATGTAATAACAAGTTTCAAAATATTAGTTTGGATATCCTAAGTAAAAACTTTTTAGGTAATCGTTAATATAAAAAGTTTATGATAACAAACAATCCGTTATGTTATGTAATTGTACATTATGTAATCGTTATAATAACAAACTTTTTTGTAAATCAGAAACTAAAAGAAAATCAATGACTAAACCGTATGAATTTATAACTGAAATATTAACAAATAATGTATTTAATCATACGCTATCTCAATAGATTTGGAATTTTTTTGTGTGGATTAATATTATTTTTATTTGGCTTTTTGAAATAAATTTTTTTATTATACCAAGTAATAAATCTCTGCTGTATTTAACGAGCTTCTTTAAATCACAACTTAATAGATAGACGCTTATATCTAAGTTGTTTTGCAATTTTTTGTCTTTAAAACTTTCAGTCAAAATTCTAATAAGAGAAATATTCATTTAAAGTATAGAGAAAACTTTTAATTAAAATACCTGTGTATACAGTCATAAAATATGAAAATTCTTTTAAATTCTTTTTAAATGAAAAAATTATGATTATTATCTTAACTCTATTTAGTTTACGGATATTTGTCATTAGAATTAAAGAACAACTACACCATTTTATCTAAAAATTTTCTTTAAACTGCCCTTTTTTAAAAAAATATCCCCTGTCTGAAAAATATATAATACTTTAAGAGCATAATTACAATAAAAGATTTTTTTTTCTATCTTTGTATTTAAAATTAAATAAATTGATTTAACTGTATGCAAAATGAAAACATAGATTCAATTCCGTAACAACTTCAAATAAATTCAATTTAATAGAAAATAAAAGTACAAATGTTCATCTTCAAAAATTATTTAGGATGTTTAATTTGACCGTATTGCGTTTTAAAAATGTAAAGGTATACACATTTTACAATGGCCAATTTGCACCACATTTTCATTGAACTAGTCTCAAGTAGAGCCTAATGACTATCATTAATATGTACATTATATTACAGTTATTCTTTGTAAACCACGTATAATGTAAATTAACTTATTTAGGAAATTTAAAAAAAAACGCATTCATGAGAGAATAACACATTTTCTTTCGTTTCTAATTTGCAACCAAGAATTCAATTTATCTAATGAAGGACATGAATTATTTAAGAATGACTGTATTGCAAGAGCTTGAATTCTATGATATAATTGTATTACAGGCTTTCTTAACATATAGATTAAATATTCCTGTGTAAAAAAGATATTTTAATATCTGCATGCACATATACAAATTTATATTAAATCTAAATAGCGGATGTAAGAATGGTAAAACATGCTTATCCATATTAACACGCATATATAATCTCAAATCTCATATAGCAGATGAAATAATAGTAAAACATGCTTATCCATATTAACAAACATATTTAATCTCAAATCTCATAGTAGATGAAAGAATGGTAAAACATGACTATCCACATTAACATGTACATATAATCTCAAATCTCGTATAGTAGACGGAGGAATAGTAAAACATGCTTATCCACATTAACATGCACATATAACCTCAAATATCGTATAGTAGATGAAAGAACAGCAAAATATGTTTATCCATATAACATGCACATATAATCTCATATAGAATATGAAAGAATAGTAAAGCATGCTTATCCATATTAACATGCACATATAATCTCAAATAGGATATAATATATGAAAGAATAATAAAACATGTTTATCCATATTAACACGCACCTATAATCTCAAATCTCATATAGTAGGCGAAAGAATAGTAAAACATTCTTATCCATATTAACATGCACATATGTTAATATGGATATCCAATCTCATATAATAGATGAAAGAATAGTAAAACAGGCTTATCCATATTAACATGCACATATAACCTCAAATCTCATATAATAGATGAAAGAATGGTAAAACATGCTTATTCATATTAGTATACACATATAATCTTAAATGACTGAATATATGTGGAATAAGAGAGAATATATAAGGACAATTGGGACTTCAATAAAACAAGTCATACATTGTTGTTTATCATAAAGCAAACTAAGAGAAAGCTCTGTGAAGTAATTTTAATTTACATGAATGCCATACTGATATTACTTAATTTTGTATGCTTAAAATTATATATATATATCTCATACGATGAACCTGAACAAAACATCAGGGTTTTTTTTCTATATACGGGGCGAAACCGGCCTAAACCTTCCTACACTAAAATATCGATCTGTTTTTATGGCTCTGTATGATTATTGATTAACCCTTGACCTGTTTTCTGACCATGTTACTATGTACCCCAGTCACGTTTCTATGGGTTGCTTCAAGGTCTCGGATGCCATGAAGGACATCTCAAATGACATTTTGATGTAAAAAACTCACGGATTGTCACAAAGTTAACGGTACCTCACGGTAGTACGTTTGAAGGCCACTCGGGCAATAACTTCCATTAATTTGGTAATGATTTTGGAGGTGGAGTCCCATGCGATGTTTCTTGGCTGGTTAATGGCTTTCAAAAAATGCTGTAGGTCATTGATTAATCTCTCTGAAATTCTGTTGGGAATTGCGGTGCTTCAAAGATGCACCGGAATTTTTGTGTTTCATTTCGTTGTGCATTTTTTGTATAGTAGTTTGAATTAAAAAGAAATAAAACATTTATTTTTTGGGGAAGGAAGGATTTTTATTTTGTTATACCATCAGGTTCCATTGGTTTTTGTTATGTTGTCGTTGAAATTATAAAAGTACAATTTTTTTTTTTTTTTTTTTTTTTTTTTTTTTTTTAATTGGGAAGGAAAGAATTGGAGAAAATTGGGGAAAATCTTTGTACCTTGATGTTTTATTTTTTTGCATTAACCTGAAAGAAAAAAAAATCTTTTTTGAAGATTAAAAAAGTTTGCATGATTAAAAAAGATTTTTTTGAAAAAAAAAACCTTTTGGGCAAAACTGCAATTTTTCTTCATGTCAATATGATGTCAGAAAAGTTTATTCTACTTTTCGTTAATTTCGGAAATGAAATTTTGTAAAAATATTTAGTCTTTAACTTTTTCTCTTCTGTGCAAAGTATATTTGTTGTTAAACTAGTTAAATGCAATGTATGAGTTAGTTGTTAATTAAATACAACTCTTTGTTGCATTTCTATTGATTGCGTTTTATTTGCGTGTGTTCGGTTTATTTTAATCGCCTAAAATATCTTTGACACCTCACTACATCGTTTCTGTTTTAAAAAGACTATATTTTTGTTTTATTTAAATTAATTGTGCAAAACACGAATCACCATGCCAATTTCTTCTTCTTTGTTTTTTTAAATAAGCAATTAATTTTCAACGATCTAAATAACTGCGATGCCATCAGTAGTAATTTAGTTTTATTTTATAATTTGTGTTTCTAAACTTTGGCTTTGATTAATATAATATAATAACTAAAGTGTCCTTTTAAAAATTGTTTTTATGGACATTTATGTTATAGATGATAAATCATAACGAGAGTTGAAAATTTAGGATCTTTACTATTAGATTATAGCATATAAATAAAATACGCTTGATTAATGTATAGAGATAAAATGTAAGCGTTTTTTTTTTTTAAAAAAATACATACAAAATTTAGAAAAAAAAATTTAATGCATCTGATTAAAAAAAATTCCTGTATTTTTTTGTTTAAACAATATATCTGACATAAGAAGTTCATTATTATCACAAAAATAGTTTTCTCTTACAAATATTTGGCGGTATGATGGCCAATTAGCTAGCACCGTGGCGTTTGGTACCACAGGCTTTTCAGGTTCGAATAGGCATGGATGTTGTTAGTAGTTCGAAATCTACGTTAAACTGTAGGTCCCGGTCTAATTAGTCTAGAGTGTGCACAAAATGATCATAGAGCGATGAAGCAAATCTAAAAAGTGTAGGTTCGAATCCTGGCGGTGGCATGAAAGTTTGTTAGTGATTCGGAATTCACCTTAAACTGTAGGTCCCGGTCTAATTAGGCTAAAGTGTGCACAAAATGACAGTAGAGCGACAAACCAAATCTTACAAATATTTTATTTATCCATGTCTTGAATTTAATTACATTCACACACACACACACACACACACACACACACACACACACACACACACACACACAAACAATTGTTGAACAATTGTCAAGGTCTTTTGAGAATATCTAGTCATCATCACTTCGCTATGTAGAAAATGTGAATAATGCATGTTAAGAAAGTTTTAGAAATAACATTAATTATACTACATTGTAATAAATAAAATAATACAATGCACATTGAAATAGCAACATTTAAAACCATACTACGCTGTAAATGTTTCTATTCTTTAAAAGATTCTTTGATTGGAAGAGTACAGAAATGCATTTATCAAATATTGCTATTTCGATAAACAAAATAAGATAAAATACTACTTTACTACTTTAGATGCTGATAAAAATGTACAGAAAGTCCAAAAATGCATCTCTCAACATATTTATTTATCAAATGCATTAAGAACTGGTGTTTGTTTTTCGTGGAGATATTTACCACACAGTTCCTCCTTGGTAAACATTTTTTAAGATAAGATTGCTGGATTGCTATGGCAGGTAATTCAGTGAAAGTTTGATTGCAATTTTTCTTTAGAATTTATTTTCAAATGCTGTTGAAGTATGTGGAACATCCAATATTATCTATATATTTTAATATTTTTGTAAAAAATAACTAAAAAATAAATCGATGCATGTGAAATGGTTTTAATAATAATATTTTAATGTGATTTAATTTACACATCAGTTGCAATATGTTCCTTTGTCAAATTTTCAAGTAAAATTTGCAAATTTCATTTAGATCATTAATTAAGTATTTGTAATAATTCATTTTTTTTCTTGCATTATTCGTATTCTGAAGTATAAAGCGGGATTATTTTTTTCTGCTATAGAAATGTCACCAAAAGTTTTGCAAAAACTTTTTACGTATTCCTTACTTTTTTAATCATTAAAATAGCTTAAAGAAAATTTAAAATGAAAACTTTGATACAATTGCTTTAACGATTTTTAAAATGTATATTAATTACTTTATGCCAATGTGCATTTGTAAATAAGTTTTGCAATTGGCGCCTTAAACTATTGCTTTAAATGTAAGAAGTATACACTTATACTACTTGCATTCAGATAATCTTTTGTTTACATTATTAAATTAGTTTATTACTGTTACTTTTGAAAGAGAATATATATATATATATATATACAATTATCATACACATTGGCGCAACAGCCCCGTGATGGCCAAGGTCATCCTCTTGCTGGCAGATTTCTAGACAGTAGAATTTTTTTTTTTTTTTTTTTTTTACGGGGAACGGTTGTCATTTTTGTACTCAACAGTCAAATGAGACTGGGACCTACGGTTTAAAGTGGATTCCAAATCACAACAAGCATCCATGGCACCGCCGGGACTCGAACCCGAAACCTATATATATATATATATATATATATATACATATACATTGGGCTTGATGGCCAAGTGATCATCGCCCTGGTCTTCGCTCGGTGCCAGAAGTTTCGGATTTGAGTCTCGGTTGTGCTATGGATGTTTGTAGTAATTCGGAATCCACTTTAAATCGTAGGTTTCTGTGTAATATGACTTTTGGGCATACGACTGACGACAGCCCTACCCTGTAAAAAGAAATCATCTCCTGTTTCGAAATCTGTCAGTAGGCAGACGGCCTTGGCCCACCATGGGCTGTAGTGCTAGGGAGTTAGTTTATTCAAGTACAGAGAGATAATGTGTATGTCACAAAAGCCATCGAGTCATTTCTTTTCATTTGGTTGAAATTAGTCTCAATGTTTAACCTTGACTTAAATTTCATTCTTTCATATTGTACAACTATTACAATTCTGCTATAAAAAGTAATAAAGCATTAATAAAACTCTCACAGCGTTTAAAAATATTTTTAATTCCAATGATTTAAAACAGTGGTTATCAAATTTTAAGTCTTCGAGCTTAGATAAGAAAATGTATTCTCAGACACTATTTTTACAAGTCATATCACCTTCAATTTGTTTTTCTACCAAAACAAATTTAGTTTTACATAATTTAATGTAAATAAAAAAAAATAAAAAAATAAAAACCCGCTAAAAGTAAAAAAATCTTTAATCTTTTTTTAATAAAATATCTACATGATAATTGCTCCTTATTTCTTTTATGCTGTTTCTTTAGAAATCTTACGTTTATTTACTTAATTACGTTACGTTTACCTTTGGTACCACTGGCTTTTAGGTTCGAATCCTGGCGGTGGCATAGTGTTAGTGGTTCGCAATCTACGTTAAACTGTAGGTCTCGGTCTAATTAGCTTAAAGTGTGCACAAAATGACCACAGAACGACAAGCCAAACCAGTCTGTACTGTATTGTATGCACTGTATTTTGTCTAGACATTTTTGTGTATATTGTATTATTTTTTTTGTCTATACGGTACATTGCTTCTCATATTATGTAAGAGACATGGCCTATAGTATTAGAAATACTGGGTTGAAAGTTTTTCTTGTTTCAAGCCCATAATAACAGGTTAATATTTCAGTGTACATAAAATATATTTGCATTGTAGGCAATATATCCACTACTTTATTAATCTTCCAAAAATACTCAGAGTATCAGAAAAACTTAATATACTTGAAAAATATATATTTCATAATTGGAACCTTAATACATTTAATATTTTTTTATACTATCATATTTCAAAATCTTGATGGTATTATTTTTATACAAAATTTATTACTTTCTGAAAAAATAGGATATCGTTAAAATCCTAAACTATCGCTTGAAATTTCGGTAGGATATTATAGTAAAAAATCATTTCATGCATTTTATTTATAAATTTTTTTTCAATCTGTAGGACTATTATATGAAAAGTCTCAGCTGGAATTTCCAGAAAACTTATCTTTACGGCTCAAAACAGTTGGATGGCGTAAACTTTCTCATGAACCGTAGACCAAACAACATATAAATTTTGTCATCGACCCAAGTTTCGGGGGGGGCCCCCAAAAAAGATCTCCAAAATGCACCGATGAGCTAATATAAATAAATCCCAGTTTCGTGGGTGTGATGCACCCGCTATGTAGAATTGCAAAGGGGGGAGAATGGGGTGCTCGTAATCTCGGCGGATGCGGTTTCCGTTTTTTTTGTTTTTGTTTTTTCTTTCTTTGGCATTTCTTTTTTGATCCCTCAGCTCTGAGGTGATGAAACGATAGCTCTTAGTCATTGCTATATTGCTGAGAAAAGGGATCTGTTACGGTTATCCGGTGTTGTACGTGGTCTAGAATATATTATACATTTTGGGATGTTCTTAGTTTTCTGGAATAGAAATTACAACATCAGTTTGATTCAAACGAATTTCAGGGAACTTGTTTTCGAATAAGGGTTTAAATAAGGAAACTGAAAATGAAAAAAAATTATTTATTGTTACATGTGTTAGAAAATGTTGCCAAAACGCGAATTATATATATATATATATATAAAAAATCCATTACTTTTTCCATGTTTATGTAAAGGTATATTATATTTTATACATGTAGTTATAATTTGGGGCCTGATGGCCGAGTGACTAAAGCTCTGCCGCTCGGTATCACAGGTTTCGGTTTCGAGTCGCTTCGGTGCCATAAATGTTTGTAGTGTTTCAGAATCCCTTTAAACCGTAGGTCCCAGCCTAATACGACGGCAGAACTGACAACCCTGCCCTGTAAAAAGAATAACAACTCCTGACTTGAAGCGGCATGATGGCCAATTGGCCAGCGCTCAGCCCTTTGTTACCACCGGCTTCAGGTTCAATTCCTGGCGGTGGTAAGGAAGTTTGTCAGTGGTTTGGAATCCACTTTAAACTGTAGGTTCCGGTCTAGCAGTTTGGTTTTCCACAAATCCCAATGCGATATAGATGTTCATTAGATCAGTTCTTTTTATTGAGTCAAATCACTAGCATTTCATTGCAATAAACACAGATCAAACCGGACGATCATGCCGAAAACTATAAACCACTTAGCCGTTTAGAACGTTGTCCACGGTGCACCACTAGGATGTAGGTCTACATCGCACCCTATATATATATATATATATGTATAAAAAATTATCTAAAACTAAAAATCGTTTTGTTAGTGGTCAGATATGCATGTAATAACTGAATTTGATTGTTACGTATTATATGAAAGAACACAAGCGACAATGATTATACGATGTGGATTATGGTAATTTAGTAAATGAATTGACTATATAAAGCACAACTATTGAAATAAGTTTTAAAAAAATTTTGTGTATTTCAACCATTGATTTTGAATACTAAAATATAATTAAAGTCTTCTTTTAAAAGTTGCCTTTATGGATAAAGACATTATTGGTGATAACTCAAAACATTTTTTTACTACTGAAGATCATAACATAAAAGCAAAATAAGCTTGATTAATACATAGACATGTAATTTAAGCATGATTAATCGTAGGGTTGGCATTCCTTAGAATGCTGTGATGACAGTTTGGAGAACGGAGTGTCAGGTCAAGTGTTGACCTTGCACACTGGTCATGTGTTTGAATCATCCAGGAGGAGTCGGTTATCTAGTTGTATAACACTGTTGAAAAAAAAATTTTCTTTTTATGTATACCAAGTCTTGAAAAATAAACATTTTCTTTCTTTCGCTAAACTTTATATATATATAAAAAACAGCTCAATTCTTTTCATATAATTTGTTATTTTTTTTTAACTAAAGTTATGACAAGATGATCTATCGGCTACATTAACATTTCATTTTTTAACCAATAAAAATTGAATTATGTTCTTTTTACACAATTTAAAAGAAAATGACTTTTGGAATTTTAGCTAGCATAGTTTAATTTTAGTATTTAAAAGCTATACTTTCTTCAAGTAATTTTAATTTGCGAAAGATCGATCATTAGGATTACTTAATAAATCTAAATTGTTTTCTCATTGTAAGTTTGAAAAAATTATTCAATTTAAACTAGTCTTAATTTTACCTTTTTAACTTCCCTTGTCAAGGCCTCTTGTACCTTAGGTAGGTTTATTGTAGTTTATGGAAGGAAAAAAAAAAAAAAAAAAAAAAAAACTATCCTTTGAATTAAATTCCATTATTTTAGTCTTGCATTAAACAGCTTAATACGATTTTGAAAAGAATCGAAGCATATATTATGTACATATTTATTTTCCATCTTTTTCTCAGAAAAAGTAAAACAAGTTAAAATATAAAATAAACAGGAAAAATTTGTAGATACTTTCAAATTGAGTATTAGTTGCGTATTTGTTATAGATTTATTGTTCTAATCTTGATTTTATTCATTTCTTGTGTCTTTTATTACGTTTTAAATAAAAAGGATAATAGAAATTAGAAAAATTACCTAACTAACTCCCTGGCACAACAGCCCATGGTGGCCCAAAGCCGCCTGCCTACTAGCAGATTTCGAGACAAGAGATGGTTTCATTTTACAGAGCAGGATTGTCAGCCCTATGTCCAACACTCTCATATTAGACCGGGACCTACGGTTTAAAGCGGATTCCGAACGTCTACGAAGGTCCATGGCACCGCCGTAACTCGAACCGAAACCTGTGGTAGTCAAAAAAATTACCATTAAAATATAATTTTATAAAATTCAAGTAAAGTGATCAACCCTGCCCATTTTTGTCTGTACCATGGAATAGAAGAATATTGTCTTTAAGATCGTTGGTTTTATTTTCGTAATTTACAAAAATTATTCATTATTTCTTTTGATTAAAGATTCAAATGTCAAATTTATATTAACAACGCTTTATTCGCTGTGATAAAAGACACTGAATTTATTCTGCACATAACTTTTTTTTTATTTCTTTGGAAATTGTTTGATGATAAGTATTTAATTCAATTCAAAATAAAGATTTATAAAACTTTTATATAATTTATAAACATTATAAAAATAATATATATATTTAAGACTAAATAATTTTTATATTACGTTTTTTTTCTTACAAAATCTTCTCTAAAATATTTGAAGAATGAAAAAAAATTTATTGAAGAATAGGTATTTATTCTGCATAACTTTTTCAATTTCGTTTTTGGATGGAATTAAATGCTTATTATTGGAAATTTATAAAGATATTGATTTGGTTTGTCGCTCTATGGTAATTTTTTGCACACTTTATGCTAATTAGACCGGGATTTACAGTTTACCGTGATATAAAGCGATTGAATAATTCGTAATAATTCGTATGCTGCTGAAACAATACAATTACCATTACAGAATTATACAAACTGTCAATACTTTCATATTAAAATTTCCTTTTCTCAAAACTCCCTCTAAGATATTTAGAAAAGATTTAAATTAAAAAAACTTTTAACAATTTGAAATAACTTTTTTTACAAATACTTATATTACTTTTTTTTATTTGTTTCTCTACGATCAGTTTTTGCACACTTTGGGCTAATTAGACTGTTACCTACAGTTTAACGTGCTATAAAGCAATTGAATAATTGGTAAACAATTGAAAAAGTATAAATTACGACCACAGAAAACTATACAAACTATAATTACTTTCATATTAAGATTTCCTTTTCTGAAAATTCCTTCTAATTATTTTTAATAAAACTTTTAACAATTTGAAATAGCTTTTTTTTTTATATATATTATAAAAACGAAATTCAACGTGAAAGATGGAAAAAAAATCAACTCATTTCAAAATAATAATAATAATATTCATAATTTCAAACGTATTTTTCGTAATTTGTAAATGAAATTATAAAAAAAGAAAGAAAATAAGAAACAAAACCGAATCAAGTATCCCATTACATAAGCTTCAGCGATATGAAAACTCGCTGATAAATGCAGTGTTCAAGTCCGATAACGTAAATAAATATATGCGTAAACACGCGCCCGTGAAGTCAACGTCCGATTATAGGGTAATCAGAATCTCTTCAGATAACACACTGCCGTTGCCACATTGACTGAGAAAACTAATCCCCTTCGGAAGATATTAAGTTACAGAATTGCTGCTGCAGTCTTTAACTAGGAGCACTTCAGCTTTTGATGCGAAAACCGAATTGGTTGGCAAATAACGTTCAAGTAGGGATAATAGTAGAAAAGTAGGGATAAAGGTAGAAGGAAAGTAGGGGAAAAAATAGATAATGGATTTCCATCAATATTCTACAAATTTTAAAAATGTTTTAATGCCTAAGCGTTAAAAAATTATATTAAATGTAGTAAATAATGAAATAAATGTAGTAATTAGTAAAATAAATGTAGTAAATAATGAAATAAATGTAGTAAATAAATGTTAATAAATAAAAGTAGTAAATAAATGTAAGCAAATAAACGTAGTAACTATATGTAAATAAATAAATGTAGTAAATAAATAAAAATAAATAAATGTAGTAAATAAATGTAAATAAATAAATGTAGTAAATAAATATAAATAAATAAATGTAATAAATAAATGTAAATAAATGTAAATAAATAAATGTAGTAAATAGAAAAATAAATGTAGTAAATAAATGCAAATAAATTAATGTAGTAAATAAATGCAAATAAATTAATGTATTAAATAGAAAAATATGTGACATTTATTTTAAAAACATCTTTGTTTATCGACTTAAGACTAATATAGGGGTGGCCAATGCGATCTTGCGGGCCACTGTGGAAATGCAACATAACTCCGTAGGCTTCATATAAAATTATATACCATCATATTAGATTTAAACACACTATAGACATTTTTTTGGAGAGAAAAATTGAAACATAATGTTATTATTTTTGTGTTTATTAGTATTCCTACATGTAAAAAGATAATATAATAATAATGATGCTAAACACACACTTTAAAGAAATATATAACACTAAAAATGAAATATAAAAAATATATAAATATAAACGAAAGGAAATCATTAAAAAATATTTATTTTACCAGTGTGATATTTGTTTCTCCAATCTTTCACTTAGCTTTTGCAAATTGATCTCAATTTGGGTATTTGCATATCGTAATGAGTGTTGCAGGTTAGCGTCCGTTATGTTTGACCGTGTTTTGTGTTTGGTCAATTTTATTTTCGAAAAAATCGATTGTAAATTGAAAACCGAAAGCGCTAACAAGTTGAGCTAACAGTCTGGTTTGTTCTGCTATCAACAATCAACTGTGCGTATGTAGAGATGGTCACTTAAAATGAGACATAGAATCTGTTCTTATATAACATACTGTTCCAAGATGCGCTCGCAGAGTTCGCAGATTATAATTTAATTATTCTGCAAACTCATTACTGTAAACTCATAAATAAAATAGCAATATCTGTCATACATTCGCAAGAATGTTATTTTAAAATCAATGTTAATTTTTTTCTTATAATTTCGACAGTTAATCGTTAAATATATGGATGCACATAATGTTTTTTTTTAATATATTGGTTTTCACTAATTTGGCCATTACAAAATAAATATATTTTGTAAAAGTGTGATAAATCTCAAGGGGCGGAAAAATATTCAAGGCGGGCCGTGGGTTCGCCACTCTAATACATAAAAATGAATACTTAAATTTAAAAGGCTAATAATTGTGCATACATGAGTAGCAGTTACTGTATTTAGAAAAGATTGTGCTGGCTCTATCATTATGTATAAAATATTTTTTAAATATCTTAGAGGGAGTTTTGATAAAATATAATCTTAATATGAAAGTAATTAAGATTTTGTTTTCATTTTCATTCATAGTTTTTATAATTCTGTAATGGTAATTTGTATTGTTTCAGTTGTTTGCGAATTATAGTTTTTGTGAGATTTTCGCATCATTTCCTGTTGGAAATTCTCTTGGTTTTTCTTTATATAGCATGCAATTGCATGGCAGTTATCCCTGAAAGTCCATCCATTCATCAGAGGATTATATGAAGCCGAAATCTCTGATGTATTAAAAAAATTATGTGAAATTTATCATTTTTTTTTTCTAATGCAGCTGGCAAACTCTTAGACAATTGTCTTGGAGGCCTTAAGGCAGCTGCTGCACCGACGTGACTCGTTTAACACTACCCAAGAGTCGCGTGTAGCTTGAAGATAAGTTACGGACGCTGAGTAACAATACCCCCGCAATGCTCATGTTAGACAGGGACCTACGGTTTAAAGTGGATTCCGAACCACTACATGAAATTTATTACCTTGCCATTATTTAAAATTTTAATAAGTTACTCAAAGTATAATGAAAACGTATATCACTATTTTTAATAATAATAGATGTAACCAAAAGAAACATTGATTAATTTAAATCATTAAATCAACTCATGATTACTCATCATTAAATCAACCATATAACTGAACTCACCACCATTTTAACGGTCAGTCATTATATTGATTTTGATCTTAATTTTGATTCTAATTAATTAGGATAAGAATAAATCATCAACGTACGTTTTTGATACTTTCAACAATATCGATCTATAGACAATAAATTTATTCTTTCAGCAACTTTATACATTCACTTATATTATTATACATTCACTTGTATATAACTGTAATTACTTGATTTTTATGTAGAAGTTACTTAGAATGGTAATTACTTGCTTAAATAAACAACTACTTACCTTACATTTATTAAAAATAGCATTAACTAGCAAGCAATTAACATTTAATAATTAATTAATGAGCATTAAGCTAATAAATTAAATGAGTGAAAGACGTAATAAACAATTTAATAGAAATAATGTGGTTTGATAATTAAAGGAATTACTTTTTCAGTAAATTGATATTTAAATTGGTGTTATTGAAAGAAGTAATTTTTATTATAGTATAATTGTTCAAAGTAATGAAATTAATTTTAAATTTAATTCTTTTGTCATTATTTCAGATATTTCTGTCTACATCTTTCTGATTGCTACAGTAAGTTTATATTATTCACCTTATGCGAAACAAACTTGGTATTCTTTCTGGATTTTTATATCACTTTAAATAAATTACTACTAATTTTCATATATAAAAAAATAAAGCATTATTCGTGATAATGTATTCGAAAGAACAAAAGTTTGAATGATTTTGTCTAACCATTTAATTCAGTGCACGTACATTTACAATTTTGTACATTTATTATTAAACTCGGATTAATTAACTTGGATTTTTTACTATTTAAGATTAATTCTTGTTATTAACTTGGAAAAATTCATGTTAAATCGCTGGCAATTTAGTTGATATTGAGATCCCATACACTAACGCTATCACAACACACACACACTCATATATACACACACACACACTCATATATACACACACACACACTCATATATACACACACACACGTACACTCATATATATATACACACACACACACTCATATATACACACACACGCGCATATATATATATATATATATCATTTCACTGATATAGTTATAAGCCATCGATTACTACCAGAAAAGTTTTAATTAAATTATTTATAGTTATTGGCATCCCATTAATTAAATTAATAAAAATAAGTGATTTGATAACAAGGAAGTAAATAACTTATTTCCTTTAACATGTTATTCAGCATGTTAGTGAAAGATTTATCATTTTAATATAATTATTAAATTCAGTGATAGAAAGTTAATTTATAACATTTATTATAGTTAGTTTTACTTTGAAAAATTTCATAGATCGCCCTGTTGGCATTAAGTTGATGTAGTATATCAATATATCGATTTGTATACCAGTTCCTTTACGGAGAACATTTAAATGATTAACTACTAGTATGCACTTAGATAATTTTCTTGGTGCACAAGGCATAAATAACTCGAAAAGAATCATGCATTTTTGTTACTTTTTTTTTTTTTTTTTCTGTTTTGATAGTTAGTATTCAAAACAATATTCTAATTCTACAACAAAATACATAATTTTCACAGCAATTAATCAACTATTTAACTATATTTTTATAGTTTTTGCTACAAACTTCTAAAAATACAAATGCAAAAACTAAACAGTATGCAAATGTAATGTTTGCTGTGCAATTTTTTTTTCTGTTTTGATAGTTAGATATTTTATGTTGTTTTGAATACTAATTTTAACAGAACAATTTAACTATATTTTTATAGTTTTTACTGCAAACTTCTAAAAATACAAATGCAAAAACTGAACTGTATGCAAATGCAATGTTTCCTGTGCAATTTTTTTTTCTATTTTAGTAGTTAGTATTCGAAACAACATTACAAAATACCCAATTTTCATGGCAATTAATCAACAATTATTTTGCTCCAAACTTCTAAAAATACAATTGCAAAAGCTAAGCTGTATGCAAATGCAATGTTTCTTGTGCAATTTTTTTCCTGTTTTGATAATTAGTATTCATAACAAAATACCTAATTTTCACAGCAATTAACCAACAATTTAACTATATTTTTGTAGTTTTTGCTGCATTAGAAAAAAAAAAAACTATACTTTTATAGTTTTTGCTGCAAACTTAAAAATACAAAAAAACTAAAAATATGCAAATGCAATGTTTCCTGTGCTATTTTTTCTCTGTTTTGATAGTTAGTATTCAAAACAACATTACAAAATACCTAATTTTTGCAGCAATTAATCAACAATTCAACTATACTTTTCTAGTTTTTACAAAATACCTAATTTTCGCAGCAATTAATCAACAATTCAACTATACTTTTCTAGTTTTTGCTACAAACTTCTTAAAATACAAATGCAAAAACAAAACTGAATACAAATCAACGTTTTCTGTGAAATTGTGTTATTTTTCTGTTTTGGTAGTTAGTATTCAAAACAACATAACGAAACACCTAATTTTCACAGCAAATAATCAACAATTTAACTCTATTTTTACAGTTTTTGCTACAAACTTCTAAAAATACAAATGCAAAAACTAAACTGAATACAAATGCAATGTTTTCCTGTGAAATTGTCTTATTTTTCTGGGAAACTTCGCGTGCGTTCTGTACTATTCCTTGGACCCATCGTCAGGTCTTTCATTGAATAAAAGTTGGCGATTAACCAAAACCCTTGAAGGGTGGGGGGCGGCAGTACACGTGTACGTGTTGGTTTCCCGAGCAACGACTTCGAATAAGTCGATAGAGGCGACGCTTTCAGGAGCAATATCGTTTTCGTATTCCGTGTCCTCCCCTTTCTGTACTCCGTTGTGGTAAGAAATGCACATGAAAAAAATAAATAAAAGTCGAATTTATTCTTTCTTTTCCCGCCCCTCCCCACTTTTTTGTTCGATTCGATTTCTGGAGGTTACCTTGACGACAGCTATAGTTTTGTTTACATCAATTTGTTAAAAAGAAAATAAAGAAAAAAATGTTTATGTATGCTTTTATTTGTTTTTTAAAAAAATCGTCTGCATAACTGCTTTTTATTCCAAATTGTAATGTTCGATTTGAACTGAAATGCCAGGTTTGAAATTGGTTCTCGATTCGATTTTTAGATCTTTTTTTGATTATTTTGTTGAAGTATAAAGTGCATGAATTCACTGTTACACCAGTGTAAATTACTAATAATTACTTCAGTTAGTCTGTTAGATATCGAATGATATTTATATGAATCAAAAAATTTCATTAAATAAAAATTTCGTTTGAAAAAAATATTTCTGTACATTAATCGTCTGCATAACTGCTTTTATTCCGAATTGTAATGTTCAATTGCCAGGTTTGGAATTGCTTCCCGGTTCAATTTTTAGAATCTTTTTTGATGCTTTTGGCATTATTGAAGTATAAAATAAACGTATTCATTAATACACCAGTGTAGATTACTGCTAATAACTTCAGTAATCTTCAATTATTCTATTAGATATGTAATGGTGTTTACATGAATTAAAAACCATAAATCGTCTGCATAACTGCTTTTATTCCGAATTGTAATGTTCGATTTCAACTGAATTGCTAGGTTCGGAATTGGTTCTCGGTTTAATTTTTATATCTTTTTTTTTTGGTGATTTTGTTGAAGTGCGAAGTGAATGTATGCAGTGATACACCAGTGTAGATTACTGATAATTACATCAGTAATTTTCAATTAGTATATGAGATATCCAATGATGCTTATATGAATTTAAAAAAATTACATTTATTTAATTTAAGTTATTTAATTTAAGTTATTTAATTTAATTATTTGCATTTAAGTTATGTTTGATAAAATATTTCGACACATTAATCGTCTCAATAACTGCTTTTTATTCCGAATTGTAATGTTCGATTTCAACTGAATTGCCAGGTTTGGAATTGGTTCTCGGTTCAATTTTTAAATCTTTTTTTTTTAATGAGTTTGGCATTATTGAAGTATAAAATAAACGTATTCATTGATACACCTGTGTAGATTACTGATAATGGCTTCAGTAATCTTCAATTAGTCTATTAGATATCCACTGATGTTTATATGAATTAAAAAATATTAATCATCTGTTAGCTGTAATGTTCGATTTCAACTGAATTGCCAGGTTTGGAATTGGTTCTCAGTCCAATTTTTAGATAAAGTGAATGAATGCACTGATACATACATCAGTGTAGATTACTAATAATTACACCAGAAATCTTCATTTAATCTATTATATATCGAATGATGTTTATATGAATTAAAAAAATTACATTAAATAAAAATTTCGTTTGAAAAAAAAATATTTCGGCACATTAATTGTTTGCATAACTGCTTTTATTCCGAATTGTAATGTTCGATTTGAACTGAAATGACAGGTTTGGAATTGGTTCTCGGTTCGATTTTTTTAATGATTTTGGCATTGTGCGCTGATATACCAGTGTAGATTATTGATAATTGCATCAGTAATCTTCAATTAGTCTATTAGATATCCAATGATGTGTATATCAATTTAAAAAATTACGTTGAATAAAAATTTTGTTTGAAAAAAATATTCCGGCAAATTAATCGTCTGCATAATTGCTATTATTCCGAATTGTAATGTTCGATTTCAATTGAATTGCTAAGTTTGGAATTGGTTCTCGGTTCAATTTTTAGATCTTTCTTTGATGATTTTGTTGAAGTATAAAGTGAATGCATGCACTGATGCACCAGTATAGTTTACTAATAATTACTTCAGTTAGTCTACTAAATATCCAATGATGCTTATATGAATTAAAAAAAATTACATTAAATAAAAGTTATGTTTGATAAAATATTTCGGCACATTAATCGTCTGCATAACTGCTTTTTATTCCAAATTGTAATGTTCGATTTGAACTAAATTGCCAGGTTTGGAATTGGTTCTCAGTTCAATTTTTAGATCTTTTTTTTTTTAATGAGTTTGGCATTATTGAAGTATAAAATAAACGTATTCATTGATACACCAGTGTAGATTACTGATAATAACTTCAGTAATCTTCAATTAGTCTATTAGATATGCAATGGTGTTTATATGAATTAAAAAACATAAATCGTCTGCATAACTGCTTTTTATTCCGAATTGTAATGTTCGATTTCAACTGAATTGCCAGGTTTGGAATTGGTTCTCTGTTGAATTTTTAGAACTTTTTTTTAATGAGTTTGGCATTCTTGAAGTATAAAGTGTATGTATGCAGTGATACACGAGTGTAGATTACTGATAATTACATCAGTAATTTTCAATTAGACTATGAGATATCCAATGATGTTTATATGAATTACAAAATTACATTAAATAAAAAATTCATTTGAAAAAATATTTCGGCACATTAATCGTCTCCAAAACTGCTCTTTATTCCGAATTGTAATGTTCGATTTGAACTGAAATGCTAGGTTTGGAATTGGATTTTGGCTTAATTTTTAGATCTTTTTTTGATGATTTTGTTGAAGTACGAAGTGAATGTATGCACTGATACACCAGTGTAGATTACTGATAATTGCATCAGTAATCTTGAATTAGAATATTAGATATCCAATGAATTTTCTATGAATTAAAAAAATTACATTAAATAAAATTTTCGTTTGAAAAAAAAATTTCAGCACATTAATCGTCTGCATGACTGCTTTTCGAATGGTAATGTTCGATTGAACTGAAATGCCAGGTTTGGAATTGGTTCTGGGTTCAATTTTTAGATATTTTTTTTAATGAATTTGTCATTATTGAAGTATAAAATAAACGTATTCATTGATACACCAGTGTAGATTACTGATAATAACTTCAGTAATCTTCAATTAGTCTATTAGATATCCAATGATGTTTATATGAATTAAAAAACATTAATCATCTGTTAGCTGTAATGTTCGATTTCAACTGAATTGCCAGGTTTGGAATTGGTTCTCAGTTCAATTTTTAGATAAAATGAATGAATGCACTGATACATACATCAGTGTAGATTACTAATAATTACACCAGAAATCTTCATTTAATCTATTATATATCGAATGATGTTTATATGAATTAAAAAAATTACATTAAATAAAAATTTCGTTTGAAAAAAAAATATTTCGGCACATTAATTGTTTGCATAACTGCTTTTATTCCGAATTGTAATGTTCGATTTGAACTGAAATGACAGGTTTGGAATTGGTTCTCGGTTCGATTTTTTTAATGATTTTGGCATTGTGCGCTGATATACCAGTGTAGATTATTGATAATTGCATCAGTAATCTTCAATTAGTCTATTAGATATCCAATGATGTGTATATCAATTTAAAAAATTACGTTGAATAAAAATTTTGTTTGAAAAAAATATTCCGTCAAATTAATCGTCTGCATAATTGCTATTATTCCGAATTGTAATGTTCGATTTCAATTGAATTGCTAAGTTTGGAATTGGTTCTATGTTCTATTTTTAGATTTTTTTTTTTTTTTTTGATGATTTTGTTGAAGGTATAAAGTGAATGTGTACTGATACATCAATGTAGATAACTGATAATTACTTCAGTAATCTTAATAATAGTATCTCAGTAATATAATATCTAATAGACTATTATATATCTAATGATGTTTATATGAATTAAAAAAACTACGTTGAATAAAAATTTCGTTTGAAAAACATATTTTGGCACATTAATCGTCTGCATGACTGCTTTTCGAATTGTAATGTTCGATTGAAATAAAATGCCAGGTTTGGAATTGGTTCTGTGTTCAATTTTTTAGATTCGTGTGTTTTTTATGATTTTGGCATTGTTAAAGTATAAAAAAAAAACTTATAAATATTAAAAAAGTAAAAATAAAATATTTCGGAATTTTAAAATATTTTTAGAAGTAAAAATATTTCGGCACATTAATCGTCTGCACATTAATAACTGTTTTTATTCCGTATTCTAATGTTCGATTTTAACTGAAGTACCAAGTTTGGAATTGGTTCTCGGTTAAATGTTTAGATTTTTTTTTTTTGATGATTTTGGCGAAGTATAACGTGAACATATGCACTGATACATCAGTATAGATTACTGATAATTACTTCAGTAATCTTCAGTTAGTCTATTAGATATCCAATGATGTTTATATCAATTGAAAAATTACGTTAAATAACAATTTCGTTATAAAAAATATTTCGGCATATTTAGTTAGAAAATAAAATATTGTAAATAATAAATAGACATAAAAGTAAATTTCACAAATGTAAAAAATTCATCTCATTATAATATATAAAGAAAAACAATTTATTACTTGTTTTTCTATGTTGAAATATTTAAATAACAAATTATGTTAGTTTCTGAAAGGTTTCTGTTTGCATTAAACTACAAAAGGAAGGATGTAGTTAAATATGTTCGTAATTTACCTTTATTACTAGTTTAATAAAATATTAAAAAAGGTAAATAAGGAAAATGAATGTGCAAAATCAAATTTGATTTGTTTGTTAAATATAGAAATACAGCTATTCGTATGAATTATGTGTTTCTTTCTTTAGACCAACGCCTCTATTACAAACAAAAAAAATCTATTTAATATTTCCAAATTGCTGTTTCAATTATCCTTTCTTTATAAAGCTTGAGCATTATTACCATTTAAAAAATAATTTTATGAAAGAAAAGAAAAATAAATCTATTAAAATTAATTAAATCAATACTGTTCTTTTAATGAAAAAAAAGAAATCTTACGTCTGTTTTTAAAAGACTGCTAAATTAATTTCCATTTTCTTTTTTGATTCCTATTTATGATCTTCCGCGTTTTATCATCTTTGCTTTTTAGAATTGGGGAATAAAAAAACACGCTGTCGAAATTATGTAATTTTTCTTTTTTTATCTTTTATTTGAACATAAATTATCTTTGTTTCGTAAATGAAGTATCACATTATCATTTTTTATCACTTTCTTATTTCGAATACGGATTTTAATGAGAAAGCCAATTTACTGCCTTTTATTTTTTTTCCTCAGTAAATTAATTGAAACGATGAGAAAATAGGATTTAAACCAGAAATCAAAAAATATTTTTTGTTCAGATTATAGATTTTTTCTTCATTTAAATTAAGACTCTAATAAAACATATTAAAAAAATAAGATTAAACCAATTTAAAATTTTAAGACTTTTAAAGTGGTTTTTTTTTTTTTCTCTTTTTTTGGATGTTTAGCCTTAAATGATTTTTTTTTATATCGATAGCGTAGTCTTGTTAACTACGCCATTGGTTTGCGTTGGATTTTTTTTATTTTTTTATTGAGAAAAAAATTGATTTTCGCCATCGCCAATAATTTGTTATTATTAAGAGATTAAACATTACCGAGGGGTGGTTGTTATTCTCGTCCACTAAGATTCTTTATTCATCGCATTCTACCATGCCTTTAGCGGCCTGATGGCCTACTAAAAAGTAATAACTAAAATCTTCTTTTAAAAGTTGTATTCTTAATTTAGGTGCTTTGCTACTGAATATTATAGCATATAAACAAAATAAGCTTGATTAATGTTTAGAGATAAAATTTAAGTGTTTTTTTGATAAAAAATACAGATAGCATTTAGAAAAAAATTTAGCGTGTCTGATACAAATAAATTTCTGTATCAAACAACATACCTGATATAAGAAATTCATTATTATTACAAAAACAATTTTCTCCTACAAATATTTCACTACCTGATGGCCAATTGGCTAGCGCTCAAGTCTTTGGTACCGAAGGCTTCAGATTCGAACACTGGTGGTGGCATGGGTGTTTGTTAGTGGTTCTGAATCATTAAACTGTAGGTCCCGATCTAATTAGTCTAAAGTGAGCACAAAATGACTGTAGAGCGACAAATCAAATCAAACTACAATGCCTTTATGCTGATTTTGTGACGTCATCGCAGGAGTCCTGCTTCCTGTGGGGGACGTTTGTGCGTTTAGAAATAGCATTTAGCAATAAAGATTTTTTAAACTAACGAAACCAATCTTGAATTGTTTTATACACAAGCGGTTTTTAATATAAATATAATTTTTTAAATGTATGTTATTATCCCCATCATAATTCTTTATGATCTTATTTTATTCATAAAGATGGCCCAAAGGTTTTTCTAGTTGTAGAAATTAATTCTTTTAATAAAGTTGTTTATTCATATTTAAGAACTAATTACCCTCAAGTTTATATATATGTTACAAAATATATATTTTAAATTTTTATTTGCATTTTTATTTATTTGTGGTGTTAAATTTATCTCGACAAATTGTATAAAAATTGAATTAAATAAATTGAAATAAATAAAATTTAGTTTAAAGGAGGAAAAATTAATTTTAATTAAAAAATTTTATCTGCATGCCAGCAAATTATTTAATATAACAGCGTATTATTATTATTATTATATATCATTTTAATACAATTAGAAAATTCATACTACAAAAAAATCTTTTCGATATTTACATTTTTGATATAAGATGTTGGTTTTACTTAAAAAAATTTGGGATATACAAAAAAATTATAGCTTAATGAATGTCAGAATATTTCTAGTGAAACACCAAACTATATCATTGGGAACATTCAAACCAAATATTTTTATTTTAACGCAAATACATAAAATATATGAAATTATATGCAAAATGAATAAAAAAAAAAAAAAAAAAAAAAAAAAAAAAAAAAAAAAAACATTTTACATTATATTATTAAGAGGATAAAATTGACAATTTTTTTTCAGTTTTGGAAGTCTTAATTTTATCATTTCTCACCTTAACATAGCTATTAATAAAAATGTTAACTGAAATTGATTGACATTTTGACTCTATAAAATGTATATATATAAAATATGAAAGATATGTATGTATGTATATAAAATATATTTGATTCAATGGTCCAAGTTTGTCCTATATTAAGTATCCATTAAATTGAATATGAGAAAATGGTTTGAACACGCTTTATATTTCAGCTTTATTTGTTTCATACTTAAAACAGTTATCAATATTTTTTTTTAATATTTAAAAAAACTCAATTCATGTATTATCTTTCTTCTATTAGTTTTATTAGAAAGGAATTGTTTAAATTCACTGGAAATTTATTACGGATGGTTTTTATTTACTCATTCTTCAAAATCGTATAGGTAAAAAAAAGCATTTCTCTTGCAACATAAGCAATAAAAATAACAAGTTTCAGCATAATATACCGGAAGGAGAAAAGCCCCTTTTATGGCCTCCCGCTCAATAGCTCATTCTAAAAATGACGCTCTAGTTTAATGCTAGCTGATACTCAAGAGCTGAAAAAGCTCAAAAAGATTCAAAATAAGAGTTCTGAATTTTTTTTAAATTTTTTGGACCCACGAATCCCTTATCAGTGCAATATTTTAAAATGTCAAAAATCTTATGATAGATTATTAAAATATTATAATGGATATTAAAGTAACTATTAACAAAGAAATTTTCAATAATAATGCATTTTTTCCCTCTGAAATTGAATTCAAATCCATTATTAAGTAATAACTAACTAACTACTATACGGCGCTATAGTCTATGTTGGACCATGGCGTCCCTAACAATACGACTCCAAAGTCGTCTGATGGCCTGATGGCCAACTGCCTAGCGCTGTGGCCTTTGGTACTACAGGAGTCGGTATAAAAAAATCCGATTCAGGATTTGGGAGTCGGAAATTTTTTTAACAACTTCAAATCCTACTTGCATCGACTTCGATTGCTGATGAAAGTTTTTTTTTGTTTTTCTCTTATATGCAAATTAAGGGCAAAATTCTTAAAAATTTAACCGGAGTTATTAGAAAGTTTTTGCATACCGTATTTTTATAACACGGTATTTTTTTCTCCCTAGTGCGCATGCTCATAGGAAATTGCGCATGAGTATCTGTAATAATGTTTCCTATGAGCATGCGCGCTAGGGAGAAAAAAATACCGTATTATAAAAATACGGCATGCAAAAACTTTCTATTATTTACCCTATTCTGTTAGAAAACGACATTAACACACCAAGGTAGTGTTCATTTAACAACGTTATAGGAAGCTATATTTATATATGTAGCGTCCCAAATTTCGCGCGTCCTGATGGACAGTTGGCTAGCGTCCTGGCCTTTGGTATCCCAGGCTTCAGGTTCGAATTCTGGCGGTGACATAGATGTTTGTGAGGGGTTCGGAATCCACGTTAAAATGTAGGTCCCGGTCAAATTAGCCCAAAGTGTGTACAAAATGACCATAGAGCGAAAAACCGAGCCATGGTTTTTGGTACTGGAGCTTTGGTTTTCCATTTTGTGATCTTTAGATTCTTTAGATCCTTTTCCACTTCATCAATCCATCTCTTTTTTGGGCTTCCCTTTTTTTCTTTGGCACTGGCGCTTCCCCTCGAAAATTTTCTTTGTGCCTCTGCTATCGTCCCATGTGTCCTAGCCATTGGATTTCCTTTGATTTTATATAATTTATGATATCCTTCTCACCAAACAATTTTGCAATTTCATGATTGAAACGCCTACTCAAACATCACCCTCACTGATAGGTCCAAATATAGTTAGTTCTTAAGCTCTTAATCTCCCAGGTTATCCACATATTCTGTTTTTGAGTTAAGGTCCAGGTCTCTGACCCATAAATAAATGTTGGTCTGATTATAGATTTATATTCCCGGAGCTTCGTTTTCCATCTTATTACTTTAGATCGTATTAATTTTTAAGAGTAAATAAATATTATTAATTACTAGACGATTTAAATTTTATTATGAAAACTGGGGAATATGCTATTGCTGTTTAACTTGAATGAAAGTATTGCGTGTTAAAGAAATTTCATTATTTCTATTGGTATTATCAGACTAACTAATACTATTATAAACTAGTACATAAATGTACATGAGAAAACCGACATTTATTTACAATTCAGGAAAAATAAAAAATAAAAATGAGTTTTCTTTGACCAAGCCGATATATTTTTAATCAAGTATCAGTGGATCCGCTGTTAAGAATATGCAATTTAATGGAATATTCTGGTAATATTTCTAAAGTTTGTTTGCTTCCCATTGTAGTGAATTCTTGTCATTCAGAATTTTATTTGTTTTTAAAGGGCCATTTTAGTTGTTTTATAACTTAAAATGAAAAGGAGGGGGGGACCGAAATCTGCTCGGTAAATTTCAACTTATCATGCGTGAACATTCGAGAACGAATGAATATTCTGGAATACGCCAAAGTTTAATAATGCACGAGATATATGAAGCAATTGATTGGAATACTACAAGAACGGCCAAATTCAAATAGCCATATGAATATAGCAATGTTCAATGGATCAAGAACTTCATGAAGAATGAATTATTCAAGAATCTCTAAAAGCATTATACAACAGTAAGATAAATGTAGTCGTAAATGAAGAATGAAGTATTCCCAATTCTACAAGAAACGTTATCACATTCAATAGCCAAAAGAATATATCAAAGTTTGAAAATTCGAAATATGTTTTTATACGATATTTTTATGAGCAAATTTAGAGTACTAGTGCAAACAGTACACCTTTAAAGTTGTGGTAAATACTTCGTCACCGTAAAAACGGTTTATAGACATATAAGTTTAAATAAAATTAATTCTAGACGCTTTATTTATTAAAAATTTTTTTTAATTATAAGTGAAGATGATAGTACATGAAATTACAGTAAAGAGTCAGGAGCCCTGATGGCCGAGTGACTAGCGCTCTGGTGCTCGGTACCACAGGCTTCGAGTCCTGCGGCTCCGTGGATATTTGTAGTGGTTCGGAATCCACTTTAAACCGTAGGTCCCGGTCTAATATGATCATAGAGCGTTGTTAATTGTCTTCGTAATATATCTTCAAGACACACGTGCCCTTTGGGCAGTGCTAAATGAGTAACTGCGTTGCAGCCCTTGCGTATGGCATAAAGATTAACTGTTTCTGTATTGTCAGCTGTATTAGAACAACAACAGTAAAGAGTCAGGAATCAAAAAAGTCTGGCCGATTTTTCTAAATCCATTAGTAAAGATCATTCCTTTCGTATATCTGGCAACACCTTCTGTAACTCATCAGCAGTGCCCTCTATACGCTCACAGATTTTCCTCAGTAGTTGCCAAGAGTTATTCTGGAGAGGTTTAACGTAACATTTTTGTTTATTATTAACTTTTTGATGTTTGTCCGTGTGTAATTTAAAATTCAATAAATGAATGTTACACAACTTGGGTCCATCATAATTAACCCTATTTTCTCCTTTCACAATAGTATATAAAATTAGTCAGTCAAATGTTTCAAGTCAGGAGTCAATGTTTTGGCCGATTTCCCGTCCCTGATTAGTACCATATGTCAACCTTATGGAGAATTTTTAAGCGGTGAGATGCAAAGGACTTTTTATAACCTCTAAAAGTGTGACTAATTGAGTATTATAAGATGCGGTAACATTGCGACGTGAACATTTTTGGTGTCTATGTTTCCTGGCGTTTTAATATTTGTAGGAGTGTCAAATGCATCACACTAAAATTGTGAATAAGTTAAGATTTTTTTCCAAATCTTATATTTCTTTGAAACGAATACATCAATGGTACAAGACATATCATTTTCCTAACACACCAATTTAAAACAAGTCACCAGCTATTGAGATAGTATTGTAGTATTTGACAGTATACTACAATATTGTAATAACAGTATTTGAAATTTTTTTTTTTTGTGTGTGTGTGTATGTGTGTACTTATGTGTGTTATCTAAAATAGATGTTTCCGTGTTAAAAGTATCGACATCGTTACAATGGTCTATATTTTATTTTTGACAATTAAAATTTTATTTTGCTATTTTTATGAGCATTTGTAACTTTGAATGAGAAGTATTTTCATTTAAAATATTATTCCTATTTATTTAACTGAAACAATTACAATTTCTTATTTTCACATAATTCTGTGACTCCCCAATAACAGAGTATATATATCTTAAATTTAAACTGGAAACTGACATGTTTTCAATATTTCTAATTTTTCATTATGGGAGCCTGAATGACCGAGTGGCTAGCACTCTGGCGCTCGGTACCACAGGTTTCGGGTTCGAGTCCCGGCGGTGCGAGGGATGTTTGTAGTGGTTCGGAATTCACTTTAAATCGTAGGTCCCGGTCTATCAGCATTGCGCATAAATTGTTACTCCGCGTCCGTAGCTTATCTTCAAGTTGCACGCACCTTCTAAATAGTGCTAAGTGAGTAACATCGGCGCAGCGCTTGCCTTAAGGCATCCAAGACAACTGTCTAAGTGTTTGCCAGCTGCAGTAGAACAAAAATAAAAAATGGTTTCATTATGATTCATCGTAAGTCAGATAAGATTTCATACACTAATCAGTCAATTAAATATCAATTTCCTGTTGGTGTATTGATAGCTTATTTAATCATCAAATGTTTTTGCATCTATGCTCATACTTTGCTTGATTCATATATTACTAATCGGAATTGTATGCATAGTGTAATCATTGAAACATACACTATCAATATATTGACAGATTTTTCGATCTGTCATGCCAATGATCAAACTGATATTGAAAATTGTAGTTTCTCACCATACATTTCTATGCCTATTTTTATAATTTGAACTGTTGAATCCTTAATATCTAAAACTGTATCGATTTTGCAATACATAAATAAAACTAAACTATTTTTTATGAATTGCGATGTTGCATTACATAAATAAATCCTAACTCTTTTTATGAATAGTGATTTTGTAATACGTAAATAAAAAAATTTAAACCTTTTTTATGAATAGCTTGTAAAATAATTTATTAAAAATAGCATCTTCTTCAAGATTATTTATTGAAGATTAATCATTCAGACGCCAATCATCAAACTAATATTTAAAATTCTAACTTCCTACTAAATATTTCTTAGTCAATTTTGATATTTTGCACAGTACAAGAGCTACTAATTGAAATTGAATCGCTTTTTTTTAACTCAAAAAAAGAAAAGAAAAGAAGTAATCATTGAAACGTTTAACAATTTAGCAATGAAGACATCATTTTTAAGTGTTTTATTGATAAACAATCAATCGAATGCCAATCATCAAAAGGATATTGAAAGTTTTAAATTTTTTGGCAGGCATTTCTGTCTGTCTTTATAAATTGTGTGATTCAAATATTGTATATAAAACTTGTATGGATTTTGCTAAATACAAAACAACATACAACAATTAAAGATTTTAAATGGTTTATTAATAAATAAAAATGTAAATCATCAAATTAATATTTTAAGTTTTAGCTTCTACTCATTTTTATTCATTTCCTACTATTAGTTCACACTCTCCCTATTTATATATGTCTTGTTCAAATTTTCAATTATTAATAAAATACTTTTTATTCATCCACTCAAGTTCAAATACATTTTTTTTGAACTTGTAGTAGATGACACTGGATGTTAATGCAGTTTTTCAAATATTAATTCAGTATTTAAATTTAATTAATTAATTTTAGTTTTTTTTAGATTTAAGTTGCATATATCTACCCATAGATGGCGCCAGATAAACTTAAATAAATGAATTAAAATTATTTATAAAGGACTTTCTGCAATAGAGTGAAAAAAAAAGTAGGAATTGACTTTAAAAAATTTGTTTTAATACAGTTTTTTCAAATATTAATTCAGTAATTAAATTTAATTGATTAATTTTAGTTTTATATGGGAGAAAAAATTTTTCTCTTATATATAAGATATTTAGCAGGATATAAATTTAGGAATTAATACAGTCAGTGGCGAAGCGTGTAGATCGCTGGAAAAAAAAATTCTTTTTCAGATGCTTTTTTCATTCTGGGTTCTAGTCTGAGTCAAGGAGGGAACAAAATGAAAACTACAAATAAACAGCTAATATTATAGTATATACGAATGTCATATGTATATACATATTTTTATTAATTGTAATTATTTAATAAAAAATAACTAAAATAAAATTTTTCTTTGTTGACCTAAGTTGGAATTGACTTAAAATTTTTTTTTTTATATATATATTACTTGTTTTTATGTCTATGTTTACAACTTGCGTGATTCGAATATTCAGATGTAATGGCAAGTTAAGGTATACTACTGTGTCCAAAAAGTAAGATCAGTTTTCAATTTAAATTTCATAGGCATATGGTATTTTATTTTTTAGGTTGTTGGCACTGTCCTTAGCATATGTGTGAAATTTGACATCGCTCGGTTTCGTGAGATGCTAAAACTGGTTCCGGCGATTTGAAATGTCTTTTCAATCGACTCAAAACGTTGTCCCTGTAGTGGTCTTTTGAGTTTAGGGAATAGCCAGAAGTAGCACGATTCTAAATTAGGTGAATCGGTTGCTGTTGAACGATGTGGGTTTCATTTTTGGCGAAAAAGTCACGAAGAATCAATGCAGTGTGAGCTGGCGCATTGTGTTTTCGGTACTAGTCAAGATTTAACGTGTTTGAGGCCCAAAACATCTTTTAAAACGGAATTTTGAAATTCCAACATCATTATCAAGATCTCTAATTGTAAATCGACGGTTTGCAAGCACCAAATTTTTAATTTTTTGAACGTGAGCTTCGTCATTTGTGGTTGGTGGTCGACCAGAGAGCTCTTCGTCTTCAACGGGTTTTCTGCCTTCTTTGAACTTGAACTCTTCTTAACATTTCTTTCCGATATAGAAATGCTCACCGAATGCCTCCTGCAACATTCTATATGTTTCCACAAACAAAGTTTAATGCAAGTTCTTTGCTCAATTCATTCAGACATTTCAAAAATCGCTGGAATCAGTTTTAGCGTCTCCTTAAGCCAAGCGTAACTCAAACACTAATGAATATTTTGACGTAAAATTTCACACAGATGTCAAGGACAGTGCCAACAACCTAAAAAGAAACAAGTAATATATAAAAAAAAATTTTTATTAAGTCAATTCCTACTTTTTTTTTCACTACATTGCAGAAAGTCCTTTATAAATAATTTTCATTCATTTTTTTAAGTTTATCTGGCGCTCTCTATTGGTAGATATTATGTAACTAAAATCTAAAAAAAACCTAAAATTTATGAATTAAATTTAATTACTTAATTAATATTTGAAAAAACTGCATTAACATCAAGTGTCAACCACTACAAGTTCAAAAAAAATGTATTTGAACTTGAGTGGACGAATGAAAAGTATTTTATTAACGATTGAAAACAAGATCTATAGAGGGACAGGGGGCCTGAATGGCCGAGTGGCTAACGCTCCTGCGCTCGGTACCACAGGTATCGGGTTCGAGTCCCGCCGGCGCCATGGATGTTTGTAGTGGTTCGGAATCTACTTTAAACCGTAGGTCCCGGTCTAATAGGATCGTAGAGCTTTGCGGGTATATTGTTACTCCGCGTCCGTGGCTTATCTTCAAGTTACACTCAGCCCCTGGGTAATGCGAAGTGAGTAACGTCTGTGCAGCGTTTGCCTTAAGGCATCCAAAACCAAGCTGTCTAAGAGTGTGCCAGCTGCATTAGAAAGAAAATATATATATATAGGGAGAGTGTGAGCTAATAGAAGGAATTGAAATACCATCTATCCGGAAATTTAGAATGGGTCTTACTTTTTGGACACAGTAGTATATAATTTTAACACTGAAAGTTCATAACTAGGCACTGAATTGTTCGTTGTGAACAGACAGTATAATTTTCTCTTATTTTTCTTTTTTTTTTTTTCCCCCTCCTCTGCGTGTCACGTGACCGTGTGCCGTTACTCACCGAAAGAGTGCGGTCGTTGACATTGCGAATGTGACGTAAATCTCGTGGTGTGTCGTCTGCTTTTAATGATGTCAGTGCTGTTCTTTCTCTGCGCGTTTTGTGATTGAGTTAACTCAGCGGTTTTCTACCCTTGCGATGACATCACTGGTTTTTGAAAGTAAATACTTCCCATTGAATTGTAATGCTCCCATCTGTTTGCCAGTCACCAGTGTTTCAGCGCTTTAAATATGCGATTTACTTTTTTTTTTTTTTTTAGTTTTCATTTGGTTGCATGCTTAAGTAACTAAATGTAGTTAATAACTTTTTATTAACTGAACTTTTCTTTTCTTTTATTTTCTTTTATCTAAACTATTTTTTATGAATAGCGATTTCGCAATTCATAAATAATTCTAAACTATTTTTTATGAATAGTTGATGGTAACATACAGTTTTTTTCAAGACATTCATAGTTTTTGTAAATGTGGAGATGGATTTAAAATATTTCGGCTTACTGAATATTTTTTTTTGTTGTTGTTGTTGCTCTAATGCAGCTGGCAAACACTTAAGGCAAGCACTGCACAGACGTTACTCATTTTGCATTACCCAGGGGGCGCGTGTAATTTAAAGATAAGCCACAGACGCGAAGTAACAATAACCCCGCAACGCTCCTATTAGGACCGGGACTTACGGTTTAAAGTGGATTCCGAACCAATACAAACATTCATGGCATTGCCGGGACTCGAACCCGAACCCGAAATCTATGGTACCGAGCGCCAGAACGCTAGCCACTCGGCCATTCAGGCCCTGACTTACTGAATATTGAATAAGTGTTATTAACTGAACTTTCATTTTTTTATTTTATATTTTGTCTATACTATTTTTATGAATAGCGATTTTGCCATTCATCAATAAATCTAAGCTATTTCTTATGAATAGCTGATGGTTTAGTTTTTCAGAACATTCATAGTTTTTGTAAATGTAGGGATGAATTTAAAATATTTCGGCTTATTGAATATTGAATAATTTTTTATTAGCTGAACTTTTATTTTTTCTTTTATATAAACTATTTTTATGAATAGAGATTTTGCAATGCACAAATAAATCTAAACTATTTTTTATGAATAGCGATTTTGCAATTCATAAATAATTCTTAACTATTTTTTTATGAATAGAATTTTTGAAATGCATAAATAAATCTTAAAATATTCCTTATGAATAGCGATTTTGCAATACATAAATAAATCTAAACTTTTTTATGAATAGCGATGGTCCTGATTTTTCAGAACATTCATAGTTTTTGTAAATGTGGAGATGAATTTGCAAGATTTCGGATTATTGAATATTGAATTTGATGACAAAAAAAGCTTGTACAAATATTTGAAATAGATAAAAATTTGCTGTAAATTAAAAAAAGAAGTATAAATTTAATTATTTATTGGAATAAAATTCCTTATCCATTTTACACATGCAAAAATTGCTTTATTTTTTTCTTTTATCTGAACTATTTTTATGAATAGATATTTTTGCAATACATAAATAAATCTGAACTATTTTTTTATGAATAGTGATTTTGCTATTCATAAATAAATCTAAACTATATTTTATGTATAGCTGATGGTTCAGTTCCTTCAGAATATTCATAGTTTTTGTAAATGTGGACATGAATTTAAAGATTTCAACTTATTGAATATTGAATTTGATGACAAAAATATCTTATAGAAATATTTAAAATAGATAAAATTTACTGTAAATAAAAAAGAAGTATAACATATTATTACTTAGTAGAAGAAAATTCCTTATTATTCATTTTACACATGCAAAATTGCTTTGCTTTCCTCCCTCTTAAATTTGTGTGCTTCAGTAAATACAGATTTCTGAACTTATTATTCATTATATGGGCTTTTGGCCGAGTGACTAGCACTCTGGCCCTCGATGCTGCAGGTTTCGGTTTCGGCTCTCGGCGGTGGCATGAGTGTTTGTAGTGGTTCGGAATCTACTTTAAAATGTAGATCTCGGTCTACTACACCACACCACACCACATGATTCTGCCTAGAGCTGAGTTGCCCCTTTACAGTTTGAGAATGATGTGGATCAGAAGTCTGATTGGGTTCTGTGAAGCTCTATGTCCATATGGATTCCGGATACTACAAACATCCCTGTCACCGCCCGGATTCGAATTCGACTCGTGTCTCAGTGACAACGCGCACCGCTGGTGAGCATTAGGGCGGAGGTTTAATCCGCTGGCGGTTTTGTAGTAGACACTGTTTCAAAAACGGGGAGTCTCTGTGGCGTTTGTGATGTTCAGCATCTTGCCTCGTTTGTCGGAGTGCCTAGTGGGAGTTTTCCCTCAGTACAGTACTCAAATGCGGAGTAGCACTCCTAAAAGTCTTGACTTAAAGCACTGACCCTTTTCAGCGTCACGGAACTAAGCCAGACTTCATCACTGTGCCTAGAGATGAGTTGCCCCTATAGAGTGTGGGAATGATGTGGGTCAGAGAAGCCTGACTGGGCTCCGTGACTCTCTTACTATCATATGAGACCGGGACCTACGGCTTAAAGTGGATTCCGAACCACTACAAACAGAGAGGGAACCGCTGGGACTCGAACCAGAAACCTGTGGCACCAAATGTCAGAGTGCTAGACACTCGGCCATTTAGGCCCCTCGCTAGTTGGACTACTTGGTGAGAGTTTTCTGCGTTTCCTCCCCTACGATACGCAAATGCATGGTAGTTCTCCCTAAAAGGTACGACCCTTCTTCTTCAGCATCAGGGAGCTAAGTCAGATCGACGGGTGCTCCATCACAACAGAAGCTGCCACCCCCTTCCCTCCTTCCTTCCTTGAGACTACACGGGTTCTCGGACTTGGTCTGGATGTTGCTATCGACCAAGTGGGATAAGGAAAAAAAAAATCTATTCAGAATTTAAAATTTTCATCTCGTTCTTGTATGCTATAACAACATGGCTTTCTGTCTTTGAGTATTTTTTTATGAATGGCATAGCCAAAATAAAGAATAAACATCATCGTAAAGCTTTTGCCTCCAAGTAAGTGATAGTTCAAACAAAACTGATAGCCCAATTCTTTAATCAAGGTTATGAAGTATGTCGTTTCAAGGTTACGTTTTTAAACTACTACACCAAACATCCATTAACAAAAAAAAAGCAAGGAAAAAATTTTATAAGAAAATGATAAACTGTGTAAACAAATACAAAACAAGAAATCTTTTTGCAGATAATTCTTGTTTAGAAAACACATGTTTATTCGCCCTCAAGTGATATGATAAGGGAACCTTGAATTTTGAATCAAGAAACAAAAAACTACAGTACAAAGACCAATAGTGTGATTACAAGTGTGCTTCTTCACTCTTTCCTTAGTTCATTTGCTGATAGTTCGTTAAAATTTTAAATTAGAATTAATGCTAAAACTAATTGTGAAGGTTGCAGTAATTTAAGAAAATATTACAAATTACATCAATGAATATTTTTGAATATATAAACTCCTGTTTGTGAAAATTGCAACACCATGAAGGACTTACGCGAGTGAGCTGAAATTTTCAGGAAATACAAATGAGCGCATGTTATGCAAATGATTAGAATTTCAAATCCGTAGCGCATGCGCATGCTGAGCAGCGCCCTCTGAACGGCGGATAGATCCGAATAAATAGACGGCTGTAGCGAGGCGTGTATGGTTATCGGTGGTTATCTGCTAGTGGTAAACGTTAGCTCAATCGTTACTTATGCCTCTTCGACGAAAGGGAGCGAGATTTAAACAACTTACAGAGTTTGAACGGGGGAGAATCATCGGCCTTCGTGAAGCTGGATTGTCTTATCGTGCAGTAGCCGCTCGTGTGCAGCATAACAGCAGCACAGTGATGCGTCTTTGGAAGCAGTGGGCGGACGAGTGTCGGACAACTCGGAAATCCGGGAGTGGACCCCGAAATGTGACGTCAGCTCGCGATGATAGACACCTGGTCCGCATGGCGCTGACGGACCGTACAGCTTCCTCTAGACAATTGGCAGCACAGTGGTCAATAGCTACAGGTGTTTCATTGTGAGCTTCATCAATTCGTAGACGTCTGCTGCAGCGTGGACTGCGCGCAAGGACTCCTTTATACAGGATCCCTCTCACGCTAAACCATCGCCGCCTGCGGCTACAATGTTCCGCTCAGCATAGAGACTGGCGTGCTGATTGGCAGCATGCCGTGTTTTCTGACGAATCCCGCTTTAATTTGTGGTACCATGATGGCCGCATTCGTGTCAGACGCTATGCAGGTGAACGCCACCTTCCGGAGTGCATTATCGAACGCCACAGTGGACGAACACCCGGAGTTATGGTCTGGGGTGCCATAGCATATCATGGACGATCTCAATTGCTAAGAATTGTGAGCAATCTGAACAACAACCGGTACATCAGTGAAGTTCTACAGCCCCAAGCTGTTCCCTTCCTTCAAAGCTTGCCAGGCGCTGTATTTCAACAGGACAATGCCCGCCCTCATATCGCTAGGACTGTTCAATCCTTCTTTGCAACGCGGCAGGTGCAGCTTCTTCCTTGGCCTGCGTATTCCCCGGATATGTCGCCGATTGAACATGTGTGGGATTTCGTTGGTCGGCGTCTCGCTCGTGATCCTCGTCCTGTTGCTTCTGCAGACGAACTTTGGGTGCGCATGCAAACAATATGGAATGCTCTTCCTCAGGCAGACATTCAAAATTTGTTTGACTCCATGCCACGTCATGTAGCAGCACTTATTGCGGGGCATGGTGGCTACACAAAATACTGATTCCGATCTCTTGTTATTGTTTGTTTGCTTTGAACATTTAATCATTTATTTGTATCACTACCACTCAACTGTGTATTAAATTTCATTCAATTATGACGATTCCTTCATGGTGTTGCAATTTTCACAAACATGAGTTTATTATTGAATATATTATTTTGAAATAATTTATTTTTGTTATGCCGTTTGGCCCAAGAATCTGTTAGTAAATTTTATTAAAAGGACAAAAGCCTTTTTTCCCTTGACAGAAATGAACAAAATTATATTTTTGCTCTTATACGAGTCTAATTAAAAAAAATAAAAAGTGAAAATCGAAAAAAAAAAAAAAAAAAAAAAATCATCGTTAGTGGAGTTATAAAACGTAGCGAAAATGCAACATCAATCCGAAGCGATTATTTTTCTTACACCTGAAAAATTTAGATATATAAAGGCATGTTACATTTTATACGTGTAGGTTGGTAGAATAGGCCTGATGGCCGAGTAACTAGTGCTCTGGCACTTCGTTCCACAGGTTTCGGGGTGAATCTCAGCTGTACCATGGATGTTTGTAGTGGTTTGGAATTCACTTCAAACCGTAGGTTCCAATCTAATAAGGCATAGGGCTGACAATCCTACCCCGTAAAAAGAGAACATCTCATGCTTCGAAATCTGCCAGTTTTCTTTATTTATCTTCATGGGTTTTCACAAATACGTAATTGTCCAGCATTTGCATATCGCTTAGAGAAAGACGAAAAACTTTCATTAGGCAATTCAAATATTGCTGTGAATTGTTATACAGGTCACTCACTCCACCATAATCCCATTCCGTCTCGTTTATTTTGATTCATTCATTGTTGATCCATTTGTAGCAATTCATTTTGATTGTAAATACATGTTGTTAGTGGATTCTAACCTTCTACTTACTACACATTAATTTTTTTTCCGTAATCACAAATGACTAATTTCCACATTGACACGAAAAGGATTACAAAAATAAAATATAAATCTGGAATTTATTGCATATTCTTGCAGGTATGCTAAATTTTAAGACATTCTTTTTTTTATTTATTCAAAATTCTATCTCTGAAGAATTTTCCAGAAATTGCATATGGAATTCAGTTCAATAGTCCTTTGGTACAATAATTCCACTAATAGAAAATTTATTCCATTATTGGACAATGCATTCCTCTAATAAGTTAGTCGATAGATTATTGAAGTAGAAAATATGTTTATCGAATAGAATTGTCAATAACATTTCGGTACACGAAGTATATTAAAACTCGACAATTCAATCTCATACCCATTTTATCATTTTGTGTTATTTCCATGTTAAAATCCCATTTATCAAGACTTATCAGACTCCTACTCGCAATAAATTTGTCTGCTATGCAGAAGTTCTGACCAACCATGGTCTAGCAGCTAAAATGCTTCTTTATCCAATTAATTAGAGCCATGTAAAACTGGTAGCCTAGAAATTTGATTATTAATGCATTAGTGCGCCAGTTTAGTGCATTAGTTTATTATTTTTTCTTCATTTTGGATAACAAAGATATAATGTTTATACATTATAAAGAGAATACGTTTGAAAGTTTTTGGGCTTGAAAAGAAAGGCGATTGTAATTAATTTTCGAGCAATTAATAAGTAAAAGTAATTGTAGCAATTGTAATTTAGTATAGATTTATTTATTTTTAATTTAAAAAATTATTTCTTGCGACAAACGCTAAGGGCAATCTCATCCAACTACAAAAATAATCGATTTCAGTAAGCAAATAATTTTTTATTTTGTATTTTAACATGTATGAGCCTCATGTACCACTTACGTATACCACGATATCACACATGGCTACAATTGGTGATGAGAGGAGGACATTGCCTTCTGAGAAGACTTTTGCGTGTCGTATGGTAGAAAACCCGGAAAACTCTCAGCAGGCAATCAGACTGTCGATGCGAGACGCTTTTAAACATATTATTGGATTTTGACAGTTTTTGAGATTGAATAGAAAAACAATTCTGATTAATTTGCAAGTAATAATTAAATAAAAGTAATTGTAGCAATTGTAATTTAGTATCGATTTATCTATTTTTAATTAAAAAAATTATTTCTTGTGACAAACGTTAAGGGCAATCGCATCCAATATTAACACACACACACACAAAGGTTTCAGTAAGCAAATAATCTTTTATTTTGTATTTTAACATGGGTAGGCCTCATGTACCACTTATGTAGATCATGATACCATTCATGGTTACGACGGAGGATAAGAGGAGGTCATTGCTTACTAGGATGTCTTTTAGAAGTAATTGCTCGCGTTTGAGCGTCGTATGGGAGAAAACCCGGAAAACTCTTAACATGCAATCAGACTATCGATGCGAGACACACGCATTATTGGGTTCTGACAGTTTTTGAACTTGAAAAGAAAAGTAATTGTAAGTTAATTTGTAAATTAATAAGTAATGGTATAATTGTAATTTAGTATTGATTGATTGATTTATTTTTAATTAATAAAATTGTTAAGTATAATACTCCAATTAGTGTCATGGTTGAAATTTATTAGCAGTGCATATCTGGCCATCTTTTTCTTATACTACGCTAACGACATTAAATATATGACATACTACAAACTATGAATATTTGCATAAAAGCAGTATACAATAATTGCAAAAAAGCAATTGTAATTAATTTACAAGTAAATAATAAGTAAAAGTGATTCTAATTTAATATCGATCATTTAGTATCGATTTATTATATTTTATCACCATCGAGTTCCCACGTTTCTGAAAGCTGTGTCTACAGCAGTGCCGTTAGAGAAATCAAACCTCCTGCCTTCATTGCATACTCGCGGCACACATTGCTACATGGCCAAAATAATGAATGTCATGTAAATGATATGTGATTTACTTCCAGTTACTCAGTGCCTTTGAATAACATGACATTTTTCTTTTCGCATTAGTAATTGAAGAAGTATGGGGTAAAAGAAAAAAAAAAAAGGATTCAGATATATCAAAGTGAGAGAGGTGAAAGTCCCTAAAATAGATCAAATTAGCACGGTTTTTTTTCTTTTCCAATCTCCTCTCGGATCTCGCACCGTCCTGTTTAATCCGCAAACCTGTCAAGGCGCGTTTATTACGGTGTCAAAGTTGTCCTCCAAGTGTTTTATCTGTCTTCCCGCCACTCTCTTCGCCCGTCAACCTGCGAAGGTAGGGAGAGAGAGCTCTAATTCAGTCGACTCTTAGCACACGGCTATTATTACCATTCGTCCCGAAAGAATTTCGTAGGGTTTCTTGATGTATTCTTTCTTGACGCAGCTTTAACGAAATTACATACCTCTTGTAAAGTTTTTTTTTTTTTTTTTTCTTCAATTCCTTCTATTAGCTCACACTCTCCCTATATATATCTTGTTCAAATTTTCAATCGTTCATAAAATACTTTTTATCCATCCACCCGAGTTCAAATACATTTTTTTTTTTTGTACTTGTAGTGGATGACACTGGATGTTAATACAGTTTTTTCAAATATTAATTCATTCATTAAACTTAATGAATTAATTTTAGTTTTTTTTTAGATTTAAGTTGCATATATCTACCAATAGACGGCGCCAGATAAACTTAAAAAAAATGAATGAAAATTACTTATAAAGGACTTTCTGCAATATAGTGAAAATAAAGAGGGATTTGACTTAAAAATTTTTTTGGGTACTTACGTATTAACGGTACCTTGGCGACAGTTGCGCCAATAAAGAGCACACGAGCCAACCGCAGCTACAGATTTGGCGGTTTTTAAGTGGCACCAATCTATTCTATTGGTTTGGTAACCTTAGTAGCTGTTAGATTGGCGACACTTAAAAACCGCCAAGTCTGTCGCCAAGGTACCGTTAATACGTAAGTATCTTTTTTATATTATTTTTTTTCGGCAGTCGAGTTTTTGGAATTAAAAATAAACGTATGATATCATTCATTTTTTGTTTAAATCAGGGGTGGCTTACTCAAATGATCTTGCGGGCCACTTTGGAAATACAAATAACTCTGTGGGCCGCATATAAAATTACATATCCCTATATTAGATTTAGACCCATTATAGACATTTTTTGGAGTGAAAAATTGAAACATAATGAGTTATTATTATTGTGTTTACAATTATTCTTGCATGTAAACATAGACAATATCAAAAACGTATAATTACTTTCATATTAAGATTTTATTTTCTCAAAACTTTCTCCAAGATATTTAAGAAATATTTTATATATCATGATAGAGCTTACATAATATTTTCTAAATACAGTAATTACAACGCATGTATACACAAATATTAGCTTATTAAATTTAAGTATTAATTTCTATGTATTAGAGCAGGGGTGGCCGATCCAAATGATTTTGCGGGACACTTTGGAAATACAACATAACTCCGCGGGCCGCATATAAAATTATATATCCCCATATTAGATTTAGACCCACTATAGACATTTGTTTTGGAGTGAAAAACTTAAACATAATGAGTTATTATTATTGTGCTTACTATTATTCTTGCATGTAAGCATAGTTAATATAATAATAATGATACTAAACGCACATTGTAAAGAAATATATAACACTAAAAATGAAATATAAAAAATATATAAACATAAACTAAATAAAAAATAAAATTATTAAAAAATATTTTACTAGTGCGATATTTGTTTCTCCACTTATCTTGAGTTCGCAAAATATAATTTAATTATTTTGCTAATTCATAAATAAAACAGCCAATAACTGTCAAATATTCGCAAGAATATTATTTTAAAATCACATTTAATTTTTTCTCGTAATTTCGACAGTTAATTTTTAAGTATATGGATGCACACAGAATGTCTTTTTTTAATACATTGGTTTCCACTACTTTGGCCACTATAAAATAAATATATTTTGTAAACGTGTGATAATTCTCACGTGCCGGAAAAATGCTTTAGGTGGGCCGCAGATTGGCCACCCCGGTTTAAATAGTTATTGAAATATTAATAACAGCAAACAGATGAATTATTTATTGAAAAAAAAAAGATGTTCTTTGAGTTTTTACGTTATTAATTTTTTTTTTTAAATTAAAGAAATAGAAAAAAAGCTTTATTTGATGTTGAGATGTTCTTTTATTGGCTCGATAACCCATGGTGGGTCAACACCTTCCCGAGAACCTTCTTCCATTCCAATCTCTGTTTTGCGACAGTTTTTCATTTAGTAAACTCTTAACACTTTAAAATATGCCTCTAAAATTGGTCCATCTCCATTTGGGCCAATTTGATCTCGGATCTTTCACCACTTCTGTAGCAGATTTAGCATTATCCAGGTTGCATATAATGAACCTACTTCATTTCACCCACATTGTGTCATCATAGTTTTGAACAAATACCAATATAGGTATCACTTTCCCATCCTTAAACACAGTGGCGTCCTAGTGTCCAATTGGCTAGCGCTCTGGCTTTTGGTACCATAGGCTTCAGGTTGGATGTTTGCTAGTGGTTTGGAATCCATTTTAAACTATTGGTCCCAGTCTATTTAGCTCTCGTGCACAAGATGACCGTAGAGCGACTAACCAAACCAAACCAATTAAACACAATAGAAAGCTTACCAGTTTATCATACCCAATCTCAACATATGCAGTGGAGTTTATTGGTTTTCATTTACGAGTTTTCAACCCAGTTTTTTCAGTTTGGAAACTAAATGAGCTATTCATCAGGCTGCGTTAGTATACACTTACAAAATGTTAAGGATTTATTGCGGATTAAATTTTTAATGATTATTTTTATTTTATTTATCTCTTTAGAAGTTGATTACGTGGACATTAAAATAAATATTTTTATGAAATTATAATATGTCGAAATTTGCATTGAAATCTGTTATTAACCATTGATTTATTATTCCCTGCACTGTAATATATAAACTTTCCGAATAAATGTTTATTCATTTTTGCTTTTTGGAATGTAAAATGAAAAGTATGAAATATTTCAACGCGAAACTTGCGAATTTTTCTATGCCAGCATAAATCACTTCTCTAATTCGTAGCAAAAAAATGGCAAGGGTTAAAAAAAAATGAGTTATGGCAGAACAACAACCTCCAATTCATGGATTATGACAGCTGCATTATAACAGAAATAAAATGCCTTTTTATCATCCATATTGTTTGGAAACTATTTGTCATCGTCTACTTTTTCTCCTTCATATCATGTTTTGAAATCTAAAATAAGGATTATCAAATTCACACGTTTATCAGAATGTAAAGTATTTATTGTGGATTAAGTTTTTAATAATTATTTTTATTTTATTTACTCTTTAGAAGTTGATTACGTGGATATTTAAATAAATATTTTTATGAAATTATAATATGTCGAAATTTGCATTGAAATCTGTTGTTAACTGTTGATTTATTATTCCCAGCACTATAACATATAAGTTTTCATAATAAATATTTATTAATTTTTGCTTTTTGGAATGTAAAATGAAAAATATTAAGTATTTCAACGCTAAACTTTCGAACTGTTTTCATGCCAGCATAAATCACGTCTCCAGTTCGTAAAAAAAATAGCAAGGGTTAAAAAATTATACTAATTATATATATATAATATTAATTATATATTATATTAATATATATTCATTAATTTTTAATAAATATATATTAATATTTGCTTTTTGGAATGTAAAATGAAATATTTCAAAGCGAAACTTTCGTACTTTTTCCATGCCAGCATAAATCACTTCTCCAGTTCGTAAAAAAATGGCAAGGATTAAAAATTATATTAACTATATATATATAATATTAATATATATAATATTAATTATATATTATATTAATATATATTTATTAATTTTTAATAAATATATATTAATTTTTGCTTTTTGGAATGTAAAATGAAATATTTCAACGCGAAACTTTCGTACTTTTTCCATGCCAGCATAAATCACTTCCCAATTCCTAGAAAAAAAAAAGGGCAAGGGTTAAAAAAAAAAATGAGTTATGGGACTACAACAACCTCCAATTCATGGATTATGACAGCTGCATTATAACAGAAATAAAATGGCTTTTTATCATCCATATTGTTTGGAAACTATTTGTCATCGTATACTTTTTTCTCTTTAATATCATGTTTTGAAATCTAAAATACGAATTATCAAATTAGCGCCTTTATCAAAATGTAAATTATTTATTGCGGATTAAATTTTTAATGATTATTTTTATTTTATTTATTCTTTAGAAGTTGATTACGTGGGCATTTAAATAAATATTTGTATGAAATTATAATATGTCAAAATTTGCATTGAAGTATTGATATCTATTATTAATTATTGATTTATTATTCCCACCACTGTAAGCAGCAGCAGTTTTCATAATAAATATTAATTAATTTTTGCTTTTTAGAATGTAAAATGAAATATTTCACCGCAAAACATTCAAACTTTTTCCATGCCATCATAAATCACTTCTTCAGTTCGTAAAAAAATGGCATGGGTTAAAAAAATTTAATTAATTATATATATATATGTATATAATATTAATTATATATTATATTAATATATATTTATTAATTTTTAATAAATATATTATATATTAATTTTTGCTTTTTGGAATGTAAAATGAAATATTTCAACGCGAAACTTTCGTACTTTTTCCATGCCAGCATAAATCACTTCTCCAGTTCGTAAAAAAATGGCAAGGATTAAAAAATTATATTAACTATATATATATAATATTAATTATATATTATATTAATATATATTTATTAATTTTTAATAAATATATATTAATTTTTGCTTTTTGGAATGTAAAATGAAATATTTCAACGCGAAACTTTCGTACTTTTTCCATGCCAGCATAAATCACTTCTCAATTCCTAGAAAAAAAAAAGGGCAAGGGTTAAAAAAAAAATGAGTTATGGCGCAACTACAACCTCCTAATTCATGGATTATGACAGCTGCATTATAACAGAAATAAAATGGCTTTTTATCAGCCATATTGTTTGGAAACTATTTGTCATCGTATACTTTTTTCTCCTTAATATCATGTTTTGAAATCTAAAATAAGGATGAACAATTGCAAAAAATAAATTAAAAAAATGTGAAACTAAAACGCAAAAAAATAGAAGATTTTCAAAGGGTTGGAATGAAAAGTCAATAGCCTTACCATTTGGCAAATATAAATGAAAGTGGAAAATATATCTGGCAAGATAACATTCAGGCCCTTTGCCAAAAAAACTACTTTATTGTTTGTTCTTTTTTTTTTTTAGAAAGATCTTGGGGCTCGATTTAAATATGAGACGCCTGGAATCTTTATTCGAAAATATATGGAACTGGAGTCAGGGAATTCTAAATAAAGAACTGTTTGGTCCTAGATAAATGCGAAACCAGTTTATGCTGGCCGTGGTATTTAAAAGAATTCTCTGTGTTAGGAATATAAATTGGCTTTTAAGTAAAGAAAAAAGTTTTTGTGTTGCAGACTCAGATAATGAACTTCCCATGTGCTGCATTTTTATGAAACAAAAGTTAATGTTACTGTGAATAATTTTGCAGATACTGTAGGTGTTCGTTTGTGTTTATCTCCTAAAACAATGTTAGTTAAATCCTTTTAACGCTAAATAGATTAGTTTAAGTTGATAAATTATTTTTTTTAAAAACGATTTAAGAAAATAAATCCTATTATGTATTTCTGCATTCATAATAGTCTGAAAAAGATTAAAATCTAAAGCATTTCGGAATTGTTTAAAGAAGCATATATTTATTGTTCAAATTCTGCAAGAAATATTACTTAATTTTATTACTTTTCTATTTCAAAACAAATATAGTTAATTAAAGCACTTCTTACTAGTAGTAACAAAGTTATTTAAGAATTTTTAGCTTATTGTTATATGTTATATAATTAGTTAATGTTACATGTTATGTTATTGACTTACTATTATATGTTATATAATTAGTTTATGTTATGTTATTAGCTTACTGTTACGTTATTTATTTATTATGTTATTGGCTTGCTGTTATATGTTATGTAATTAGTTTACTGTTATATGTTTAATTAGTTTACTGTTATATGTTATGTATTTAGTTTACTGTTATGTTGTATGTTACATGTTATTAGCTTACTGCTATGCTATATGTTTTGCTATTAACTTACTGTTATATGCTATGTTATTAGCTGTAATATTATAGTTTACTGATCTGTTAGCTTACTGTCATGTTATCTTTATATTCTACTTCATGTTTTAATCTTTGACAAATCAGTGAAAAAAACACAATTATTTAAATCCATTATTTTAAAAATTTAGCGGAAAAGTCATTATAACTGTATGGGAAGATTCTCAAATGTTTATTTTTGCGTTGTTATAGATGAGAAAAAGTGATTTTCGTATATCGCAATAACAGCTGGGATAGTAATAAAAAAAATCATTGTGATGAACCAGAGTGCCTAAATCGCAAACTTTTACAGCAGATTATATATATATATATGTATATATTCTTTATTTATTTAACCAAGAAGACTATTTTATACTTCAAGTTTATTTAATGCTATTTTGCTTGTATTTTTTTACATTTGCGACCTCACCATTTTAAGACAAATGTAATTGATAATTTTTTAAAAATATTTTCAGATTTTGGTGAAAGATTAAAAAAAAATAAAGAACAGTAACCAAATTTTGTGTAATAAAAAAAGTAAACATTAAAATATTCGAATATTATTATATTCATGTTTTCTATTTTATTGTAGACTAGAAGATGAGATTGTTTTGTCACTAGTGCGCCTAAGATGCACTAACGGCTAATAAGCTAACGTGATAACGTTTGGATATAAGATTAATTACGTAATTTGTTTTTTAACTTTACGATAATTATTGACAAAAATAAGATGCATTTTTAAAATTGCGCTCAACAAATCAATTGTTGTTGTTCATATATTTAAATTATTGTATATATTAGTGTATGTTGATATGTTTAATTTTCATTAAAAAATATATGGGACTGAATGGCCGAGTGGCTAGCGCTCTGGCGCTCGGTACCACAGGTTTCGGATTCAAATCCCGACGGTGCCATGGATGTTTGTAGTGGTTCGAAATCCACTTTAAATCGTAGGTCCCGGTCGAACAGGAGGGGGTAGTGTTACTTCGCGTCCGTAGTTAATCTTCAAGCTACACGCACCTCCTGGGTAGTGCTAAGTGAGTAATGTCAGTGCAGCGCATGCCTTAAGGCATCAAAGACAGTTGTCTAAGTGTTTGCCGGCTGCATTAGAACAAACCAAAAATTTAAAAATATATTTAAATGCACAAGTCTGTTTTAACATTCGTGAATTAAGAGTAAACCCGACTCGTGACTCAGTGGCAACGCGCGTTGCCGTTAGTGAGCATTACGGCGGAGGTTCAATCCGCTGGCGGTTTTGTTGTAGACACTGTTTCAAAAAAAAAAAAAAAAAAAAAAAAAAACCGAGGAGATTCGATGGCGTTTGTGATGTGCAGCAGCATCTTGCCTCATTTCTCGAACTACCTGGTGGGAGTTTTCCGGGTTTTCTGCCATACAATACAGTAGGTAGGGCCATCTAAAAGTCCTCCTCGAAGCCACTTCCTACCTTCTACAACGATTCGGGGCCAAGTCAGACTTCTACCTACGGGTGCTCCATCAGAAGAAAAGCTGCCCTCCCGCCTTCCATGGGGTCACACTGGTTCTTGGACTTGGTCTAGATTTTGCTGTCTACCAAGTGGAATGAGAAAAAGGAAAACAAAATTCGTAATATTTAGAACATAAAAAATTATTACAAGAATTAGAAACAAATCGTCTGTGGCGGAATAGGAACAATAAATGTGTGTGTTGGAAAGTCCATTCATTGGGTTCGTGAAAGAGAATGCGAATTTTCCCAAAGGAAAATTTTTGTGGGCTTTGTTTAAAATTGTTGCGGCCCGATGTGGGTGAAATGTCCCTCGCAGTAAACGGGGGTTAATGCTGAACCCGTTACACCTCTGCCGGTCTAGTGGCGAAGGACTTAGATCAATATCTTTGGCATTTGAAATCATCATTTAAAGAAGTTTCTCAAATTTTGATCTTTATGTAAGAATTGAATTACACAAACTTCACAAACAAGTGAATTACACAAAGAAGTTTTCATGTTTTGTGCTATTTTGTTGCTTCAATTTTCTGTTCCTAAGATATCAGAATAGGGCCTGAATGGCAGAGTGGCTAGCTCTCTGGCCCTCGGTACCACAGGTTTCGGGTTCGAGCCCCGGCGGTGCCATGGATATTTGTAGTGGTTCGGAATCTACTTTAAACCGTAGGTCCCGGTCCTAATAGGATCGTAGAGCGTTGCGGGGGCATTGTTACTCCGCGTCCGTGGCATATCTTCAAGTTACACGCGCCCCCTGTGTCATGCAAAGTGAGTAACGTCTGTGCAGCGCTTGCCTTAAGGCATCCAAGACCAAGCTGTCTAGGTGTTCACCAGCTGCATTAGAACAACAACAACAAAAAAAAAAATATCAGAATGAGTTTAGTAATAATATTATGCTGGGAATAGTTAAAGTTTATGAAATTATTTTCATGACGGTTATAGAATATATTTGAAAATTTGTCTATGCGATGATCAAAAAATGAAAGTGCGACTAATTTAGGAATTTTAAGCGTTTGTTAGCAAATTTTATTTAATTGTTTGATTTCAATTTTTTTTTTTCCTTATCCTACTTGGTAGGCAGCAACATCTAGACCAAGTCCAAGAGCCAGTGTGGTTTCACGGAAGGAGGTTAGGGAGAGGGTCAGTCTCTGTCCTCTCCTTTCGGGAGGACTTTTAGAGGGAACTACCCCGCATTTGTGTATCGTATGGGAGAAAAACCGGAACACACACAACAGGTAGTCCTACTAACGATGCAAGATGCTGAACATTCCAAACGCCATCGAGACTCCTCGTTTTTTGAAACAGTATTTGCAACAAAGCTGTCAGCGGATTGAACCTCCACCGTAATGTTCACCAATGGCACGTTGCCATTGAGCCACGAGTCGGGCTTGATTTCAATTTAAAGTTTGTTTACCAAAAAGTAAAATAATAACATCATTGATCTAGAATAGAATTTCTGCTGTTCTTAATGTTTGTAGTAAATATAATACATAAAATAATTAAACACAAATTTTCAACCATTATTTAAAAATATTTGACTCACTCAAATGTTAAGTATTGCTCAAAAAAATGCCACACTTTTTATAATTACATTATGATGTATTATAAGATAATTAATTCAATTTGGAAAGGAAAAAATTAAACATTATTTTTTTATGATTGACTACTTTATATATAAAAGTGTATTTTACTGTTCTGTCTACTACGAGTTTTAATTAAAAAAACGTATTTGACTGATAAATTGTTTTTTTTTAAATATGTGGCATTGAATTTTCAAGGATTATATATTTAAATTTTTTTTTAAAAATTGACATTATTTTTTATGATCGATTAATTTTATAAAGGTGTATTTTATTGTACCGTCATCTCCAAGTTTTATTAAAAAAATATATTTGATTGATAAATTATGTTTAAAATATGTAGCATTGAATTTTCAAGGAATATATATATAAAAAAAATTTATAATTGAAAAAAAAATTTCTGAATTTTATCTATACGAAAAATTCTTACATACATTAACTCCAAGATTAATCATTGAATAAAAATAATAAAATGAAGAGTGTTTTAAATTTCTTTTAGCGTGATGCCTTTTAGCATAATGATTTCTTACAAAAATTAAGTAATTTTAAAAGTAACATTTCAAAAAAAATATTAGGCTCTGGTAAGGCTTGATAGAAGTCAGTTCATTATTTACTGGAAATAATTCAATTCTACATTTAAATATCTACAATAAAATTCAGTTTGCATTAATCTTGGGAGATAAGCAGAAAAAAAAAAAAAAAATCACCCTTTCTCAAAAAACTGAATAATAATTGAATTCGAAATATTCCATTGTAATTCGAACCATGATTACTTCAGCAAATCCGCACTTATTAATGAGTTCACCACCCCCTACAATAGTCTTTGATGACGACAACTTATAGTTTGATTTTTTAAAAAAAAAATCGTCAGGTTCAAACGAACAATTTAAATTTCGCTTTCAGCAGACGATTATATTAAAATAATAAAATATCCCTACCCCATTCCAGTCAACGAGATATTGATATATATTTGATCACCCCTTCTTTAATAGAACTCCGCTCGAGGGTTTTCTATTGGTTGTCTTCTAACCCCCTTCTTCTTTAAAAATAATTTTAACAAAAAGAAAAAAAAAACGTTTTTTTTTTAATGATTGATTAATTTATATATAAAAGTGTATTTTAGTGTTTTAAAAAAATTATATTTATATAATATATAATATTATTAAATTAGTTTTTATTAAAAAAATGCATTTGACTGATAAAGTGTTTTGTTTAAAATAAGTGGCATTGAATTTTTAGGGAATATATATATATATAAAAATTCATAATTATGGATAAAGTTTTTTTTATCTATACGAAACATTCTGATATATATAATCTCCAAGATTAATTATTGAATGAAAATAATGAAATGAAAAATGTTTTAAATATCTTTTAGCATGATGCCATTAAAAAAATTTAAATATGTTTAAAAATAAAATTGCAAAAAAAAAAAAATAAGGAAATAAAGAAATAACATCCGATATTTTACTAATGCTTGATAGAAGTCAACTCATTATTTACTGGAAATAATTCTTAATTCAATTCTATAGTTAAATATCTAAAATAAAATTCAGTTTGCATTAATCTTGTAGATAAGAAGAAGAAAAAAAAAGAAAAAAATCACCCATTCACAAAAAAATGAATATTAATTGATTCGAAATATTCCATTGTAATTCGAACCACGATTACTTCAGCAACTCCGCACTTATTAATGAGTTTACCACCCCCTACAATAGTCCTTGATGACGACAACTTATCGTTTGATTAAAAGAAAAAAAATCGTCAGGTTCAAACGAATAATTTAAATTTCGCTTTCTGAGCTGACGATTATATTAAAATAATAAAATATCCCTACCCCATTCCAGTCAACGAGATTCACCCCTTCTTTAATAGAACTCTGCTCGAGGCTTTTCTATTGGTTGTCTTCTAAACCCCTTCTTCTTTCATCCCCCCCCCCCCCCGTTCTATTCGTGTTTCTATTTTGGTCTTTTGGCACGATGCCAGATTCCCATTCTCTCTCTACCTTAGCGTGCTTTATTTTGTCAGGGATTCGTCCGAGAGGAAAAGCATAGAAATCGAATGTAATGGAGAATGGTGTTCGAAAAAGCATTCTTTTTTTCCATTTGGAACGATTTTGTGTTCGGTTTAGTGGTAGGGAGTAGAAAACATGCATTGGGGATAATTGGGAGATACCAGAGGTTTAAATTTAGGTTTATGGAAGAGGAAGATGTTTAAGGATCTCTCCAGCGGAACTGCCGTTCAGTCTGGAAGAAAATGCTTGTTTGGAATGACTCAGTGCCGCATATTTAACATGGATTGGGGGTCTTTCTCCAAATTAAACTTAAGATTAAACTTAAAAGGGAGAAAAGAAAAAATTTAATTCAATTTACTCGCTTTATAGCTACTCGTTTTATTAAAATGAGTTGTTTTAAAATCGAAATTTTTTTTATATTGCTGCTGGTTTTTGTGTGTATGTGTATGTGTGTGTGTGTGTTTGTCGTCGCCAAAACGAAACCGCAAATTTCGCCAACAGCTGATGTTGGCGAAATTTGCGGCCCGCTAATAGATAAATTAATAGTTTAAAAAAACTAAAAAATACGCTTTTAGAGTTAATCTATCTAAAAAGTAAAAATAATTGTTAACATAAGAATAAAATGACTGACGAGAAAATGAATGTCACTGTTCTAAAAGCGTGGGGTGCTTGTATGACATTTTAAAATTAACTCTGCATTTCTGAGTGAAACTAGTGAAAAATTATAACCATTGATATTGAGCACCCCACGCTTTTAGAACAGTGACATTCATTTTCTCGTCAGTCATGTTATTCTTATGTTAACAATTATTTTTTACTTTTTAGATAGATTAACTCTAAAAGCGTATTTTTTAGTTTTTTTAAACTATTAATTTATTTTTACTTTTTAGTCTGATTAACTCTAAAAAGCGTGTTTTTTTTTTTTTTGAGTTTTTTAAACTATAATTTATTTTTTATTTTTTAGTTTCAATACAAATCATTTATCATTTGCTACAAAATACATTTATTACAATACATTTATCATTTGCTGCAAAATACATTTATTACAATACATTTATCATTTGCTACAAAATACATTAATTGCTGCTAGAAAGGATGACTAAAGTCTAGGTCTGGTGCAAATTATGCAGAGACGGTACCTTCGTCGTTCTTCTTTTTCACGGAGTACCTTGGCCTAAGATTAGGCCTTAAACTCCAGAATGGTAGCACATACAGTTCATAGGATAAAATAAAACATTGATGCATATATAAACAGGATGAGTGATCAAAGAAACTGCCCATATTTACAAGAAATAGATAAAATACAAAAAACACATATATACAAAAAATTGAAGCAAAAGAAAAATAAAAATTAAAAAGATAATATACAAAAAATATATACAAAGTGGAATATACTACAGAGTAGAGTAGCTGTTGCAAGAAATGATGACAAAAAACTAGGTAAATTGCAAATTGTGCAGGGACGCCCGAGGGCGTTTAGCATTTTCCGGCAATGTGAAATCGTATCTGGGAAGATTACGGATTTCAGCATTGGGGATAAAGTTAAGGCTTGCATAAAAATTGGTCGCAAGCTTGTGCATAAAATTTTGAATAGAAGGGAGGGAAAGACTGTGACGGATGTCATCATTTCTAAAGTACCATGGAGAGTTTGTTAGCATTCGAAGAATTTTATTTTCAGTGCGCTTTATATAATTAATGTGGTACCTTGCAGCAGAACCCCAAACCGGGCAAGCATACGTTATTACGGGCCGCAAATAGTACATATAGATGATTAGTTTATTTTCTAAGGAAAGAGGTGAATTTTTATTAATAAATGGATAGAGCATGCGAATCGCGATGTTAACTTTTCGTTTAATATGATTCATATGGTTAGTATAAGTTAGTTTATTATCTAGATAAACTCCCAGATATTTAGCATTAGTGGTCCAGGTGATTAGTTCATTAAAAAGATAAATGTTAGGTGGAGTTATTCTTCTCCGCGTGAAGAGTTTGCTTATATACTTTTTGCCCACCGAAATTTTCGGCCAATAGGAAGGACATGATCGCACTCCCTATGCCTTTGAGATCCGGCTTTTAGCCACGGAAATTTTTCGGCCATAGGAAGACCGCAATTCGACGCGGATATTTGAATTTCTACCTGGGTGAAAGAAAGTGGGCAACGGCGTACCGGTTATGATGTTCTTTGGTGGTTTTAAGAATCACAAAACCTCCATCTTAAATTAATTGAAACATTAGCATAAATTGTAGTTTCTTAAATTAATGAATAGAAGTAATTAAAAATAAATAAATGAATTTAAAATTTAGGAAAAACATCTGCTTGAGAACAATTAAAGCATGAGATCAAAAAAAAAAGCTAAAGCTATCGGTGGTACAATTAAGAGTTCGTTGACGATGCCCAAAAATAAAAAAGGTTAAAAGTTAAAAAAATGAGAATTTTAAGATAAAAGTAAAATAAAACAAACAGGAATTAAGATTAAAACAAAATAATTATACAAAATAAGTAGGGTTTGATCAGTTGACTTATTCCTCGCCAGTAGATGGCGCCATCAGTCCCAACATCGAGCCCAAAAAATGAGTTACATACAAACATACAAACATACATACATACATACAAACATACAGGTGAAGCTAATAAAAGCGTATTAAAAAATACCAAGGCATACACCAGAACTAATAACACAATACAGTAAATAAAGAACTTTACTGGAAGTATTTTTTTTCATTTCGGCTTATATACGGGTTTCTAACTTTGTTAAAAAAAATTTGAAGCAAAAACGCAACCACTTATCGGCTTATATTCGGAAATATAAGGTATTTGTTTAATAGTTATATTTTATTTATAATAGTTGTTAAACTATTTGATTATGTAACTCTTAAAATGAGATTTTCATTATTTATAATTATCATTCGTCATTATAAGTAAAAGGTTTACTAAAAAAACTCTTTTGACTTGAAGATGAGTTTAGTTTGTCGCTCTACGGTCATTTTGTGCACACATTAGGCTAATTAGACCTGGACGTACAATTTAACGTGGATTCCGAACCACAAACAGACATCCATGCCACTGCCAGGATTCGAACCTGATTTGACTTGAAGCAACTTTTTGTATTGTTTAGGCTTCAAATAACTTGTAATAGCCTATTAGCCTGGAAAAAGTCATTGCTAATAGAATTGATGACTTAATAACATCACATTTTTTTCTCATCGTCAAATCGTGATGTCTTCTGTATTGTAGGTTCCAACCAGACACTGAATGGCATGAAAATGTTATTGCATAATTTATATTGAAGTATTCTTTGATAGTAGAGAGTTTTATACCGCTTGTACGTTGTTACCGTGTTTTCCCCTAGCGCATACTCAGTTTCCTATGAGCATGCGCGCTAGGGAGAAAAAGCTAACGGACGTCCTAAGGTAACTAACGTACGGTATGCAAAAACTCTCTAGTGTTAGGGTACGTTTACATTTAAACTTCAATACATTAATATACAAAAAGGTAGAAGAAATAATTATTAAACAAGTCATTTGGCTTCTAAATTGCAGTTATCGATGTGATGCTGGTTAGTTATTGTGCTTCTTTATGCATCGCTGTCAAAAACGCAGAAAATGTTTTTATCAATACTCGGAAATATATTTATTTCGTATGTGTTTATAATACAGATTAACGTTAATACACATTGTTTTGATTGAAGTAAAACAGTTATTTAACATAGCTCTCTTTTATGAAAGTAGAAATGAATTTCGCTGTAATGGTAATTAACTAACTCCCTGGCACTACAGTCCATGCTTGGACCATGATCGTCTACCTACTGGCAGATTCTGAAGCAGATGTTTTCTTCTTACGGGATAGGATTGCCAGCCCTACGCCCAATAGTCATATTAAACCGGGACCTACGGTTTAAAGTGAATTCCGAATCACTACAAACATGTATGGCACCGCCGGAACTCAAATCCTCAGTCACCGATCATTAGAGCGCTAGTCACTAGGCCATCAGGCCCCAGTAATTAATACAAGATTTATAAAAATATATCAAAAGTTTTTCTTGAAACGAAATACTGAGTCTTTTTCTGAGTTTTATGTACGTTCCACTTATATACTCCATGGAAACCCACCTACAAGGAATAAAAGAACATTGTCTTTCACGAGGACTTTTAAGGGCAACTTCTCTTATTTGCGTGTTCTATGGAAGAAATCCAAAAAAATCCCACTAAGTTAGTTGATTACCAATGCGAGATACTTGCACATCATATTTGTAGCTACCATCGAGTCTCTTGTTTCTGAAAGCAGATTCTGGGTACTCTTGTACGTAATCGGCGCTTGCTATCCCTGAGTATGTATCGCCATATATATGATGTACTCAGTAACTTATACCTTTTTTTGCAAAGTGAAAATTAAGCAATTCATTATAAAATTATATTATAAATTATTAAAAATATAATATAAAGAAATATTTTAATAAATGATTAAAAATGTAAAACAAAAAATATTTTTAATAAATTATTGAAAATAAAAAATATTTTTTAAATAAATTATTAAAAATATAAAATAAAGAAATGTTTTTAATAAATTATTAAAAATGTAAAATAAAAATATTTTAAATAAATTATTAAATAAAAAAAAAATTAATAAATTATTGAAAATATAAAAATTAAAATTTTTTTTTTTTTTTAATAAATTAATAAAAATATAAAACAGAAATTAATAAAATATTTTTGATAAATTATCGAAAAATGTAAAATTATTCATTATAAAATTATAAGAATTCATAATTTTCAAACGATACTAAAGTCCACGAAAGTGAAGAGCAGATCTCGAAGTTTTACTTTTAATATGTTAGCTTTGTATTTCTTATTAATCCGCTTTTATTGCATCAATAGAGAGTTTTTGCATACCGTACGTTAGTTACCGTAGGACGTCCGTTAGCTTTTTCTCCCTAGCGCGCATTCTCATAGGAAACATAATTTCCTATGAGCATATGCAAAAACTCTCTAATGATGGCCCAATGCTCCTCTTAAGTATATTTGAACAACCTCATCAATGGACAATGAAAGGTGGACATTTACAATAGAGAGTTTTTTGCATACCGTACGTTAGTTACCGTAGGACGTCCGTTAGCTTTTTCTCCCTAGCGCGCATTCTCATAGGAAACATGCCCCCATGAGCATATGCAAAACTCTAATGATAAAACAAGTTCCTCTTAAGTATTTGAACAACCCTCATCAATGTGATTACCAGTGAGGACATTTACAATAGAGAGTTTTTGCATACCGTACGTTAGTTACCAGATGTGGACGTCCCAGTTATTTTTTTCGCGATGAGAAAATTCAATTTGATGGTCCAGATGGTTATCAGTAATGATGGCACTGTCTTGGTATTGAAGAAGAAACTTATTCTACTCGACAGATGGGAGGAGGTGGTTTGAATGGTATGGTTAGCAGTTGGAAGCTGACATTTTCGCGCAGGAGAAAGTTTAGTCTTTCAAATGGTAGACAGAACCATGTAGAAAAAATCCAGACTATAATTTTCACCTGTTATCTCCGCATGGCGAAATGAGTTAGGAGGAGATGACTGCCAAATTTTTCAGCAAGATGGAGCCTCATTTTATATTGAAAAATAATATTTTAAAGATTGGTTGCAGCAAACAATGATTATTTATTTTTTTACATTGAATTTTTATTATTTTAAAAGTCCTTATCTAAACATTGTAGAGAACATATGGGCAATGATTGTATGTCGGTTTACATTAGCGGTGTTATGTAAAAAGCAGTTTGCCATTAATCTGTAGCTGAGTCCATTGCTGTCACTAAAATCAATAAACTATGTATCACAATGATTGATTGCCAAACAAAAAATATATATATCTTTATACAGTTCGATGCCAAATAGTTATCTTCATACATATATATACCCAACAGGAAAAGAATTCCATATATAATTTATATAGTACATATACATACCTTATATAGTTACATATATATTTTTTATACATATATATCATATATGAGATCGTCACATATATATATATATATATATATATATATATATATATATATTTTTTTAATTGTATATATATATATTTGTTTTGTATAGATACAGGTATATGTAAAAACGTTGTGAATAAATTGTTTAAAAAATGCGTCATTATTCATTTATCAAAAATAATCTAATGTCCTTCTACTTTTTTCCCGCAGAGTATGTTGGCGAAATGATTTCAAAAATGGGAAATAATGTAATCGCCAAAATTTCGAACTATCACATTACTTGTTTTTAATATTCTCATATTGAAGAGTTAAGCTTTATTACTATTACATATATATATATATATTATTATATATGTTGAAAGAAGCAGTATATATATATATGTATATATATATATATATATATACATTATTATTATTATTATATATATATAATATATATATATATATATATATATATATATATGTATATATATATATATATAGAGTATATAATATTGTTGTTAAGAAGAGCAGCAGCATAAGGCTACATATAAGTAAGCAGCATATACATGTAGCAGTGTTATAATAAAAATTATGCCATTAATATATAAGGAGTCCATTGCAGTCACTATTTTCAGAAATAAATAGTATGTATATATATATATATGATATGTGATAACGTGTATAAATATGTATATATATACCACATTGCCTGCCCAGCTGCATAACGGATATTTTCTAGGTTTTTCTCCGTATGACAGTAAATATGTGTGCAGCTATATGTTAAAACCTAACTGATCGTCTGTATTATATATATATATATGTATAATATGTATATAACGAATTATATATATATATAATTTTATAGTAATAATAGAGAGAAAATTACAAAATTTAATATGATTTAAACCCCAGTTTATTTTAATATTTTTTAGAGAATAAATAATTTTACGTTAAAATTTGCGTAATCATTGTATTAATAATTTATTAATTTACGATGATTATAACTTTTAATAATTTTTACTTAAAAATTCATAATATTAAAAAAAAATTTGTTATTGTATGTTATTTTAATGACATTAACAATTGTCGTTATTGTACACATGATGGTCAAACATTTTATCACAAAATAAATATATAAATAAACCTTTTCGCTGCAAAATGATAACTTCAGTTGTAGCAATGATTTAATAGCCTTCAGTTGAAGAAGGATCAATTTTCTTTGATTTTTTTCTGCTTATATTTAAAGTAGTATGTCAGTATTTCTACTTTATCTTACCTATTTTTATTTTTACTCTTATACGTAACTTTTTATTTGTTATCATTAGAATTAATACATAACACATAAAAATACATATAAACATAATTTTTGTTCTCTAATTATGTACGCATTGATAAATGTAGTTATAATTAAATTATAGTTCTTTTTAGGATTAATGTGAAGTAA
>BPLQ01015428.1:0-144865 GCA_021605075.1 Caerostris darwini
ATCAGAATACACAAAATATTTTGACATGTGTCTTATTGAAACATCGTCATTTTTTTTTTTAATTTAGTATCAAATAAGCAAATATATAAATAGAAATGAAACGGCTTAGCAAATATTGGTTTTCCCAATACAGATCAACAATCACAACTACATGTTTATTTGGCAGTGTATTTAGAAAAAATGGTAAACGAGTATATTTTACAAGAGAAACAGCAAAGAGAGTAGGTAGGCACCACTTGTGAATACGACATTTTCCAACTGTTCATTTGCAAAAGTGTTCCATTTGCAAAAATGTCATTATAAACAGATGTACCATCACATTATACATGTAATGCAATAAGACGAATATTTCAACGAAGAAAGCAAGAAACACCTGTCGAAGATCACGAAGGAATCTTCAAAAGTAACGCAATAGGATGAGTGTACACGGTGCATTTAAAAAAAAATGCTGAGTGCTTCTATCTCCCAGTGCTACTAAATGAAATTCGTCAATCAGCAGGTTTCACAGATATAAAAAAAGTCGACAAATATGTATGGGAAACGTACAGAGAAGCATGTCAGCTTTTAGGATTACTGGAAAATCATAACCATTAGGAGTTGGTATTTCGAGGAGCTGCACTGACAGCAATTGCAGAACAAGTGAAAGATCTATTTTCAATAATATAGACAACATGTAGCAAATCGAATTTAAATAGATTATGAGAGATATTCAAAGAAAGTGAGTGTTGAGGTGCATTTGTTGCACAAGTCCATCTAGAATTAAATATTCAGTTCAATGAAGAGATCTTTTATAAAGCTCTTATTCGTTCGGAGGGCAAATGTTTAGCAGTAAGAAATCAAACTTCAGTTGAATTCGGAATGTAAGCCCCTCGAGGTTTGGTTTGTCGCTCTGCGTTCATTTTTTGAACACTTTAGGCTAATTAGACCGGAACCTACAGTTTAACGTGGATTCCAAACCACTCAAAAGCATTCCATGCCACTGCTACAGCCAAGATTCGAATCTGAAGCCTGTGGTATCAAAGGCCAGAGCGCTTGCCAATTGGCCATCAGGCCGCCCAGGAATGGGCTCATGACGAGATGGGATAGATGCTGTGAATTTCGCAGTATTGAAAGAGAAAAGATATAATTTTGAGGAATCATTGCAATACATAGCTCAAAACAAACATTGTTAAAAGAAAGTCTAGAGCAAATTTATAATTTCATCACAGTTAATCAAGTTATCTTTGATAAGTTTAATATTGTCTGAAATTGTGTCTCCATTGGCATCATCTGGAATTGCTTCAACTTGAATATAAAGATGACGAACTGCTTATTTTGCTTTGAAACTGCCATTAAATGTTGAAGAAAAAGAATTATTGTTTTGTAATGTATGAAAAGTATCTGGATGAAGTAAACTTTTAAAATAGTGTAAAGTAATCATTTGGGACAAATGTACAATGGCGCATAAAAGATCATTCAAAGTATTAGATAGAACATACAAGATACTAAGAGGTAATTCATAATTAATGGACGAATCATTTTTTAGAGGATTTCGGCAAACTCTTCCAGTTATTCCAAAATTAACTCCAGCAGATGTAATTAATGCATGTTTGAAGCAGTCATTTTCCTTGTCTCGAGTGAAGAAAATACAATTAAGAATTAAAAAAGAATAGTAGTTAGAAAGAATTAAACTTTCTAATGATATAGACATTTTGCTGATAGTTTTCATAAAATTTAATACAAAATCCTCTTAATATAAATCCTCTTTTAGGTTTTCACCATCCTTAATGGACAGTATTAAAGATGGAGGAAACTTACGCTAATGCAAATTTTTTTTGTATTTAATTTTGACGCTAAACTAATTCTTAAAATTTAAGATACTGGATAACACAAACTGTACGGATGCAAAATTAATTTAACTTAAATCATATAGATAAAAAGCATTGAAATAAAATAAAACTGTGTTGTTATATTGTAACAATATATATAGAAATGTATTATTATGAAAAAATAAGTGTGTAATAATAAGATGATAATTGTAAGTGGATATATGCCACTAAAGATTGTAAGAAATATATATACATATAATTCATCTCAATAGTACAGTTAAAAAGTAATAACAAAAATCACATTTTGACAACAGAAAAAAGTATTCTAGTTTCAAAAACCAGTTAGTTATGAATGTTCATTTACGTAATTCTTTTGTAACAAACCGCCATAGAGAAAAATAAAAACTTTTGAACACACTGTCAGATTCGTGATGGATTAATAATACAGTTGAAAGAGACATTTTAAATCGAAAGAAAGGAAATAAAAACCAAAAAATAAATGAATAAAAATTGAAACTGCAGAAGAAAAATAATATCAGTCCAAAGAATCGATAAATAATAAAATAGCGCGCTATTCATCAACGTTATTTATTGGAGCTATTCCCACGTGATTAAAAGAAAACCAAAGGTGGTTGGTTGAACAACAAGGTTGGAAAAGATGGAGCCCTTTAATTTCATCCCATTTATTGTCCATTATTTTCAAAAGAAAGGCAACTTACGACAAAATTTGCAAAATGCGTACTGAAATCCAACAGCTCACTATAAATATCTAATGCACCATGCACAAATAATTCAATATTTTAAAAAACATCTGTAAAAGAACTAGGTAGTCTGTTTTCAAGAAAAAAATTTTTTCTGATGGTTGGGACAAAGGATGTGTTGATTATTAGAGTAACAGGGTCGACATACTCTGGTACTCCAATAATAAAAGTTGTAAATTAAAGTTGAAAGCAAAAAAATAAAATAAATAAATAAACAATAAATAAAATAAAACCAAATAAAATAAACCCCATTACTACATAAATACAATATTTATACATTGCTGTGAAATGAATATGCATTTTTATATTTAAAATTCAGAATTCCTTATCAATCAGAGATTATTTATTAACGATTCTGAAGTTCACATTAATTTAAAATTCTTTCATGCTATTATATTTTTTTGTTGTTGATTTTTCATTAATTTGTGATTTTAAACTGCAGTAAATAACATCACCCACCTCCTGTGTGTCGCCTTCCACAGTTAGAGAACACCTGTTTTACAGGTTTCGGTTTTATTGGCGAAAAGAATATTAGCAGAACACTTTGCTTCAATTAATGTGTTGGATAGATATTAAGACAGATTTCTAATGATTAAATGGAGCGAAGAAAATCTATTGTGAGTAATTTATAAGTATTTCAAGCATCATATATAATCAATGTTTATAAAGAAACTGTTTGTGGTATATAATGATGTAGGTCATTTTCACTTGTATTCATTGGAGCGATAGATATGTAGAAAATGTAACGTTACCCAGAGTGCACCACGACGGTGAGACTGCTAAACTACACCTACATTTTGCAACCACAACTGTTCTATGGTGTAGGTATATGTAGTACATATTTGCAATCTCGCCCTGAACGAAAAGACTTTGCGGATATACTATTGTGCCCAAAAAGTAAGATCAAATTTTTTTTTTTTTTTTTAAATTCTTCATTTATTCTTCCAAATTTATTTCATCGTCTTCAAAGTAATCCCTTCTGGACACAATGCACTTATACCAACTGGTCTGGGAATAGCCAGAAATCGCAGGGTGTGAATACGGTGGTTGTAGAACATATGGGTCTCATTTTTGGCAAATAAGTCACGAAGAATCAATTCAGTGTGTATTGGCGCATTCAGTGTTTTCGGTACCAATCGAGATTTGACGCATTTGAGGCCCAAAATGGAATTGACCGATTCTTTTCAAATTCCAACATCCTCAGAAAGGTCTCTAATTGTAAATCAACGATTTGCTAGCACCAAATCTTTAATTTTTTGGACGTGAGTTTCGTTGGTTGAGGTTGATAGTCGACCAGAGGGCTCTTCGTCTTCAACGCGTTCTCTGCCTTCTTTGAACTGCTTATACCACTTATAAACATTTAATGCAAGTTCTTTGCTTAATTAATTAATTCAGACATTTCAAAAAAAGCCGGAATCAGTTTTAGCATCTCAGAAAGCCAAGCTTAACTCTAACACTAATGAAATTTCACACAGATGTTAAGGACAGTGCCAACAGCCTAAAAAAGAAAAAAAAAAATTGAAATTCCATAAACCCAGGGAAATTGAAAATTGGTCTTATTTTTTGGACCCAGTAGTATCATGGCAACCAATGCACATGAAAGAATGCACAGCTTTCTTTTTGATATATTCGAAAGAATGTTCAATGTTGTTCGATTCGAGCTACTTTAGATCGAAAACTTAACGCATTACTCTCTTGTCAAACAGATTCACATTAAATAAAAATTCTATACATGCTACTAGAATACTAATACTTATGTAACACATACACACACACATACACTCAAGAGCCAAAACATTATGACTACCCCTACAATTTGCAATGAACTCACCTGGATGACGTGGAAGGCACGTGATCAGGTGGAAGTGGTATTTAACTGGTATTAAGTGGTGGTATTAATCCATGCCAAGGCGAGTTGAAGCTGTGTTGCGCCCCAAAGGTGGGCCAACTCGTTATTGACCGGTGGTCATAATGTTTTGGCTCTTGAGTATATATATATATATATGTTATATATATATATATATATATATATATATGTTATATATATATATATATATATAATATAATATTATATATATATTAATTTTTCTCAATGCAACTTTCTGTTAACGTAAGAAGTTATTTAGTTAGAAGTAATTTTCGTGATTCAGTAGCAGAAACATCAGCCAATAAAATCTAATTTTAAACGAAAGAGATAAGAATATATGTTTTTGAATAAATAAAAAGGGAAATTACTCGAAAATAGATTTCTGCTTTCACTGTTTCTATTTCTAAAAAATAAAAATAAAAAAAGTTGCCAGCCCTGTTTGGACAAGAACGTAAATCTTTACATAATCAACTGGTTTCTCCAACGTAGCATTTCAGGATCGTAAAAATGCATTAACAGCTGATAACGCCGAAAAGCATTCGATAAAAAAGAAATAAATAAAAAGCATGCTTTAAATCAAACAGCAATGCGATTATCATTAATGCAACATACTTTTTTGCTGTGATTGGTTTTTTTAAACTATGCTCTTTTTTTTTTTTAATGGTTTTAATCTTAAAAAAATATATATAATAATAAAGATTAGTTATTAAACAGATGTCGATTTCAAATAAGCTTCCGTTTTAGTTGTTAAAATATAACGCAGAAGAAAGAAAGTGAATTGTTAGTGGAAAAAAGGTATATTTGCAATGAAACTACATTGTTTGAAGAAAAAAATGGGGAAAATAATATTCAAAAATTAATTTTTGGTACTGTTTTAAAACCAGCTTTTTCATATTTTATTGGGGACTTTATATCTTCAAGATAAAGAATACAATTAAAGACTAATTAGAAATGTATTCAACGTTCTAATTTCTACATTGCAATCAATGCTTTTAAAAACGAGTAGACTCGATGGCGAATATGAGAGGTTATGTAAGCGTCCAGAATCGATAGTCTGACTATCTGGTCAAAGTTTTTCAGGTTTTCTCAATATAAGACACACATGTGAGGCAATTATCTTTAAAAGTCCTCCCTTCATCTCGGTCGGTGAGCTGTATACATCAGTGGAGTCCGAGGTCCACTGATGTACAGCAATAAAAAAATTAGTAAAAAGGGTAAAAGTTTGTGCGTATAGCAGAAATCCTCAAACTTTTAACGAAGTAAAATTTTAGCTGCACACCTCCCCACTCCCATTTAAATCCTTTCCATCATTAAAGATCATAATAACTTTCATGTTTTATTGGGTTCATTTTATCTTAGCAATAACGAATAGCACTATTATCACAGCAGAAGCATTCGCAATATTACTAAAAAAATTTTATTGAAATGAAATGATAACTAATTAACGAATATTTAATTTCTTACATCAAAAGTAATCAAATATTTGAACTGCCGTGGATCTTTTATGTAAGGGCTTAACTGTTTTCATGTCGGTTTTTACAAAACATAACATTATCAGGAAACTTTCTATTATTTTTTTTAAGAAATATTTTTACTTAATTTGTTACTTAATAATAGCCAAATAAAAAAAATAAAAAAAATTATTATTGTTAAAATACCCTGTTGTGAAAATAATCAGTTTCTTTAATATTTACAATTTTTAAACGAATAAATAAAATAATTATGCCCTCACCTTTTCCAAATAAAAAAAAAATTTTAATAATTTATTTCCCATAAAATTACGAATAGTTTTGGGGAACGGGTTTTTCGTTTCCTTGATAATTTTTTTATTTTATTTCCAATTTTTCGTTTCCTTGTCCACTTTTAGTGACCTGATGGCCAATTGGCTATTTCTTTGGCCTTTGGTACCACAGGCTTCAGGTTCGAATCTTGACGGTGGTATGGATGTTTGTTAACGGTTCGGAATCCATGTTAAACTGTAGGTCCCGGTCTAATTAACCTAAAGTGTGCGAAAAAAATGACTGTAGAGGGACAGACCAAACCACTTTCAACGTTTTTTATTGATTTATTATTTTTTTTAAATTTCTTTCACTGCTATTCTTATCGGTTTATTACGTGCTAATAATTAAATAAATAAATTTAAAATGTGTTAAAATATCGTTTGGTGAAACAATTATCGTTTGGAAAGACAATTATATATCAAAAAGAAAAATCGAATTTTTCAAGAAAAGAAAATCGTTTGGTACTCTATGCTTTTTATTTTTTTAAGATTGCTTTTATGCGTTTTGTTCTTACATTAAATTAAAATTTTATGGGTGGCCTGTTTATCTGCCTAGCCGTTTGTATATATTTTTTATTCTTTCAAATATTCTTACTAATTCTTATAGTTTATTTGCTGTGATTAAGTAAATTTGTTTTTAAATAATTTGAAATTATAACCTTTAAAACTCTCTTGAGTGTTCTTTCAGAGATTATAAATTAAAGAAATGGAATATTATGTAAAATAAATTAACAGTTTTTAAGAATTTTATTTCAAATGATTTATAGCTAGAATAATAACAAAAAGATGATCGTTATGTCTTTTAAAATGTTAATTCTATTTGCGTAGCTGAGAATCGATATCATTATTTTATGCGTTTAAATATTAGCATTATTTTTCGCTTCGACGTGCCCTTTCTTACAACAATTTCCTCTAGAATGCAACATTCCACTTTTCTAATTTCACGACGAAATATATTAAATAAAAAACGAATGCAAAAAAATAAGCAAACTAAAAAAAAAAAATACGAAAAGAAGGAAAAAACGGGATATTAATATTGACACAAAAGCGAGGAGGCAAAGAAAGGACACACTCGCTACAATGCTAGTTTTCGGATGACAAAGATGCAGTTATGAAATGCAGATGCAGTTGCCAGATAAAAAGATTTCTTTTCTTGGAGAATCGTTTGCGTTAGAAAAAGTAAATAAGATCGATTTAATAATTTAGCCTTTGGGAATTCTTCAAAGCAACACAGATATGGAATTAGCATTGCAAATGAACTAAAATAAGGTATAGTTTTGAATCTTTGTTATAAGTAAATTAATAACTAATACTTTTTTTTTCATAATCAGTTAAGATAAAAATACATATACATTTCTTAACTTTTCTGCTCTGTACATTAAGTTACATTTAGAAGAATTCCAGTCAGATAAATCAGAAAAGTCAATAATTAGAAAAATCTAGACAAATTTTTATGCTGAGAAGGATGCTTTTAATAATACAAGATGGTTGACAACTCTTTACCTCATGAGAAAAAAAAATTCTGAAATTACAAAAGATATAGAGTTTGAAAGATAAGATTTTGGAAACAAAAAATTGCAGTCATTTAGGAGATTCTTTTCTATTAATTCTTTTTTTTACTTTCTCTTTAATATCTGTTCGAATGTACTTTTAGAGATACCACGGTGAACATAGACTTAATATCATCCGTGTAATTTTAGCAGAACGAAAAATATTAACTTTTTATTCCAATTACTGCTAAAAAAATTTATCATGTCAACAAAAAGATATAGCATTTTTATTTTCATTATTTTTTTTTAATCTGTTATCTTCGTTCTATAATAATTTAGCTTCGTAGACCTAGTATGTAACACAAATTATTCCTGTTCGTGGCATTCGAAATTCTAATGCACCTTTATGAATTTACTCTCTTGAACTCCAAAACAGAATATTCTTTTTTAATATTGAAACAGTATGCGCCCTTTTTTTTGTACATTTTGTTGAATTTTTTTTTTCAAAACAATTGAGATTTTCCAATTAAACTTACGAAAAATATAGTAACTCTAACTAATAAAAGAAGTAACTAATAAAAAAATTAAAGTAGTCTAACTAATAAAAGATTCTTATGTAAAAATAAATTTTATAATAAAGAAAATTGTTACAAAGGATAAGTGTAACCCGATTCTCAGCCACTGAAGATGAGCATGAAGCAAATCGTCCTTGCTACTCAAATAAGTTAACGATGTGCATAACATTTAAAGAACTTGTTTGTGCAAGCTGCACTTTTTTCCTTGGTTCCCTTGAAATTGGTTATAGAATGCTTCATGCAATTCAGCTGCAGAGAGTAAAAGTTGAATGAGCGCACATCGACGAACTCATTATTTAAGGGCAATGGTTGTTTGCACATTGAAGATAACTAAACAAGCCCGTCTGATAAGGCCTTAAGAAATCACACATTCTTAAATGTTGACATCGTGTGACAAGATGGAATAATTCAATCTAGTCCTGTACATGTGTGTCAACATGTATTAGAAAATAGTGTAAATATGTAGCGTAAAATTATCATTAATATTTTTTATATATCATTCATTTAGTGATTTTATATATACACTATCTGCCAATAAGTATTTTTGAACACCCATGCAAATGTCGATAGCTGAAGTCCTGATATACGTCACGCCATCTGCATTTAAATATACCGTAGGAAAGTACATTGACATTAGAAATACTTCCTATCAGAAGTTTTCCCCACAGTAAAGTTCAGAAGACGTAGAATTATGGTCTGGAGGGTGTTTCTCTTGGTATAGATTGGGACCAAAGTATAGATTGGTCCAAATTCATGTTAAGCTCTACGCAGAGGCCTGTTGCACTATTTTGGATGGCAGTGTGTTTCCTACGTCGTGGAAGTGTTACGGGTTGGACCCCTGTTACTTCCAGAACGATAACGATAATTGACATGTTGCTAGTCATGTTGTTGGTCCACCAAGGCATTGGAATTGTGACAATGGGATTTACCAAATGGACTGACCTGCGAAAAACTTCTGGGACGAGTTGAATTGCCGATTTAAGAGGTGCAACTACAGTACAAAACTGACGAGGGAGCTTACGTTTTCTCCAAGATTAGTGGAAGAAAATATCAATAATCAATCATACAAGTACAAGTTCGTGGAAGTTCTGCCAACTTTTGTTTTTCTTTTCTATCACGAGTGTCCACGTATTTATTGACAGATAGTATATATAGTAAAGGTGTATGTAAAACTCCCCTATCCCCATGGAATGTTGGTCGGTAGAAAAATCAAAGTAAGATTGCTTCCTATTGTCACTATCTTTTTTGGAGCGTTCACCAAAAATAAAGGATGTGCTGTTCCCCCTTTGTTCTTTTTAATTGGCGACTTTTTCGAATGTAAAAATGCAGGTGGTAAAAGATTGCATTGCAAATGGGAGAGGATGTTTGATGAAGGTTTCCAGTGATCCAAAACCTGCATCACTTACACTATATTGTGATACCTACTTCCAAAACAAAAGTGTAGCTATTTCTTTTACATGTGTGGTTTAAATTAAAAAATCCAGATATTTTTTCATGGAATGAAAATTTCTTATTAAACATAAACACGCATCAATTTAATGAGAATATCGTTTAATTTATAGGCAAGCAATTAGTTTGTATTTGGGATGAGCTCTTTTTGATGAAATTTAAATACAATCTATAACTTATTGTGTTGACAGCAATTATTTTTATGATTAAACATTTTGAGTGTTCTACGATTTTTACAATGGGAAAATTACTTAAACAAAATATTTGTCTTAAATTTTGTATCTTAAAAGAAATTTACTGTGCTGAATTGCTAAAAAAAGATGCAGAATACCTACGGTGAATCATGCATGTAAAAAACACAAGCTGACGAATAATATAAACCTTTAAAATAAATTAATAGTTTAAAAAAATTAAAAAACACGCTTTTAGAGTTAATCAAACTAAAAAGTAAAAAATAATTGTTAACCTAAGAATAAAATGACTGACGAGAAAATGAATGTCACTGTTCTAAAAGCGTGGGGTGCTTTGTATGACATTTTAAAACTAACTCGGCATTTCGGAATGAAACTAGTGAAAAATTATAACGATTGATATCGAGCACCCCACGCTTTTAGAACAGTGACATTAATTTTCTCGTCAGTCATTTTATTCTTACGTTAACAATAATTTTTTACTTTTTAGTTTGATTAACTCTAAAAGCGTGTTTTTTATTGTTTTTAAACTATAATATTTAAATGAGGTGTAATTGTAATTGTGAGTAAAACAAAGGCTAAATGCGAATATGTCGAGCCAGCCAGGATTCGAACAGGGAATCTCCTGATCCGTAGTCAGGCGCGTCATCCATTGTCCCACGTAGGTTTGAATGTCTTTACTGAATACTTTCCTTCTACATGGGTCAAATTGCTCTTCATAAGTTAAAATGAAATCTCTAATCCTGGCGATCTTAATCCTGATGAGATAATAAACTTATCAAACTATTTTAGTGTCGTTCGGTCCTTCATAAGTCTACAACGTTTAAATTAAATCTGATCTTTTAAAGTAGGGCAAAATCGAGCCCAAAGAGGTCAGTTACAAGCAAACAAACAAACATTCAGGTGAAACTAATAAAAGCGTATTAAAAAGGCCGAGAAGTGATAGTTGATTTGTCTTCTTCTGATCCACCTTTAACTGCTACGGCCGATGGAAACATCAACAAAATCGGTTAATTCAAGAGGCAAAAGTATCTTTTAAGTTCATTCATTATATAATGACTGATATTTCGGGTATGAAACGAGTTACCGCACGACTAGTTTTGAAAGAATTCGATTTTGTCCCAAAAAGAGCATCGGAAACAAGTTGATGAATACATAATTTCCCAAGCTTCTACGGACTCAACCATCATAAACATCATCGTCAAAGTATTGTATTTACTTGATATGGTCCCATGTGAGGTTTTTCTGTTTTCTGGATTTAAGAATGTGGCCATAAAAAGAAAATTCACTGAAAAAAACTAAAGATCTTCATACTTCATTCAGCTTATCAAAAATACAGGAGGATTAAATCAAGCTCTGGCATGGCAGTATTACATTCGATTAATTCGCATTCGGAACCTACTTTAAAGGCGGCAAATAAATTTCAGTAAATAAATTGATTTTTATGTGTTTTATTTAATATATTATTTAGTAGATATTTAGTATATACTGGAACATAACTAAAGTTGCGTCTTGCCTCCTTTTGTAAAAGCATTGTTATTTTTCATCATTCGCAACTTCCAAAAGTTTTTCACTTTTTTTTTTTTTTTTTTTTAGAAAAGGATTATTTTTATATGATATATTTTAATAGGATATTATCTTCGAAAAAAAAAAACATTATTATTTTTTAAAATTAATTTCATCGAAAACTTTTATGAACGATGGCCTGTTATAAATTATGCGCAATGGCCTATCATCTACATCCCCAAATTCTTTTTCATACATAATCTGTTGATTATAAACAGAAAATTGTAAAATATCTATTTATACATTTGTAAAAATAATTGTTGTTATAGTTCTACAAAAGATATTTCCATGTACAAAAATTTTTTGATGCAATTTTCATGTTATCTTGTCATTTAGTGACTGCTTATCTTTTCAAAAAAATGAATCAATTGTCATGTATAGGTTTCATTGCATTTTCTACAAAAATAGTCCTGTTCTTGCTCTGAGACTAATAGAATAATACTAGTTTTCGATTGAGATCATTGTACCAGAAAATGATCAATAAAAATGACATGTAAAGAAACATTTTCTCATATTTGAAATTTTTTGTCCAGGAGATCAATTAATCTTAGCTTTATTTTTTCTGAGTACAGTTGCACAATAGAGAAATTTAAACATTTTTTTTTTCATTCTCTTGTAATATTATCATATATGACTGAACATTTTTTTATTTTATCAAGTGACAATAATATATTATATATACTTAAGTAAATTTGGTATTGTTTAAAAATGTGGTAAATTTGGTATGGTTTATTCGATTTAAAAATGGAAAATTATCATCAATTAATATTATTTCATTGCAATCGATCTTTCCATATCTGTAAGCAATTAGAACAACAAAAAGCAATCTAATACACTTGCTCTATATCATATATGTTAGTATTCTCTTGTAATACTGTCATATATGATCATACACTCAAGAGCCAAAACATTATGACCACCTGTCAATAACGAGTAGGCCCACCTTTGGCGCGCAACACAGCTTCAACCCGCCTTGGCATGGATTAATACCACCACTTAATACCAGTTAAATACCACTTCCACCTGATCACGTGCCTTCCACGTCATAAAGGCGAGTCCATTGCAAAATGTAGGGGTGGTTATAATGTTTTGGCTCTTGAGTGTATAAAATATCATATATGAAAGAAGATTTTTTTTTTATTTTAGTAAATGACAGTAATATATTATATATACAGTAGAACCTCTTTAAGTCGAACCTCGATAAGTCGAAAACCTCCACAACTCGAAAAAAAATTTTGTTCCCTTCCCTTCAAACCCCAAATCCTCCATTACTCGAAATTTCAACCCTCAATATGTCGAAATAATTAGTCAATCTCCACAAGCCATTTTAGTATATATTTTCCCTCCGTAACTCGAAAAAAAAGTTGGACCTTTGTATCTCGAACATTAGCAATGTTCGATTTTACAACCATTTTTACAACCTTTACAACTTGATCATTTGAAACTAATTACCTCTATAGCTCGTAGAAAAATAAGTTACCGACTTTAAGGATTTGCCGATAATGCACGTCATTGTTTCTTAGAAAACAATGTATGAGTATACAGTAAATTGAATAACCAATTCTATGAAATATTCTTATTATTGCTATTGATTTCATTTGAACTCTAGCAGATAGAGAACGATCGAATTGTCTAAAGCAAATAAATAAATAATTGACTTTTTTAATACATAATATTATTAATTTTAAGGTTGTTTCGGAATTAATTTGATTTTTTATTGTAGTACATAATATAACTTTTAAGTTGCAAATAAACATGTTTATTACCACTGTAACTTGAATTTTTATTTATTTTACCTAACTCAAAATAAGTCAGATATAATCTAAACCTCTTCAATATTTCCTTACAAAATCCGCGTAAGTCGAAATCCTCCATAAGTCAAAAACTCTATAACTCGAATTATTTGGCGTCTCCCTTGAAGTTCGACTTACAGAGGTTCTACTGTACTTTAGAAAACCTGATATTGTTTAAAAATAGGGTTAATACGGTATGGTTAATTCGATTTAAAGATGGAATATATTCATCAAATTATATTATTTCATTGCAATCGATTTTTTCCATATCTCTAAACAATTAAAACAACAAAAAGCAATCTAATGCGCTTGATCTAATCTAATACCAATTTAGTCTAATGCAATCTAATTGCAATGATGTCATTTTATGACATCATTTAGAAATAATGTCCACATTCAACAATAAAAAATAATTAAATATTGACTACAATAAATCTAAGTATGGAAGCATCGAAAACCAAACGATAAATAGTAAATAAATGTATTAAATAAGAATTATGAACTACGAACTAAACGCACCCTTAGAACAATGATATCAATTTATTTTAGTTATTAATGTTCTATAAAAACGTTGTCATTCTTATTCAATTAAAAAAGAACTAATTGGAATTCTATTCAAATTTTTAATATTATACTAAATAAAAATAATAATATATAAAATAGATATACCCAGCGGATAAAAAAATAATGAACTCAGATTTAAAAAATTACAATTAAAAACCTCTTTTTGCTATTATTTTTAAGTTCTAAAAATGTACTATTATTAATTCCTAATAAGTCAGGTCTAAATTCTTTCGCAATTTCTGTTACTTAAATTACTTTTTAATGGAGTGTAACATAGATCTACCTCCTCGTGGTGCACTCTGGGCAACATTTTGGTACGGCAAAATGATCTACAAACACGGCCTTCTGTCTGGTGCAAACGCAGGTGGTTTATTCCATTATCATCATTGGCATTGCTATGGTTTTTCTGTGGTTCACTAGTGTCTCCGCAAGCAACTTCACAGAATTAAACTGACTTCTGATCTCTCTGTCTCATGTGTGATAACCAGGAAGCAATGGATATATTTCACCTTGCTTCCTGTTCTGCACTGCCTCTGTTTCTTTATGGAAGCGTTACTGGATTGCCAGATTTAAGTTTATGGATTAACTAATTTGTTAGTCATTTGTTTCTATCTTGTTATTTGTATTTATTTTTTTATGGTATCTGTTGTCCTGTAAACTTGCCATTGGAAAAAAAATGCATTTTCATATGAATTCGAAGCTGTATTCTTATAAATGCAAATTTTTTCAATGTAATAGTTTTTTTTTAATATATTTTCTTTATTGCATGATTTATTTCTACATTAGACCACTATTTAGTTATGGATGCCAACCAGAAAATACTGAAAAACATTTTTTATTAATTTATCAACACTATAATTGATTTTCAAATAAAGTAGGCGAAAGTAGTATTCGACAAATAAGAATACGAAATTTCTATTTTTTTCTTCTTCCAAACTTAACATAATAAAAAAGAACTGTGAATATTCTTTCGGTAAACATTTAATGATTCTTATTGCTTAAAAATACATTTTTTCATTTTTATTTTTATTGAGAAGAAAGATATTTTAACAAGAATAAAAATAATCTAATAAGAAAAAATTGTTTTAAGCTTTCATTGCATAAAAACAAGAAAAAAATTTTAAAGCAAAAAACTGATCATTTTTATAGGAAATAATTGTAATGTAATTAATAATAATGATATATCTAAAAAAATTCTTATGTTGTGCTTAACTCATTTCTAATTAAGTCATTTAAAGAAATAGTTTTTAAATTTCTTACTGTGTTCTTTTTTATTTAAAATAATACTGTTGTGTCTTGGTCTTTTTCAAATTGAATCTCTTAATGACTTTGACATTTTGTTTAGTTTATTTTCTAATATCTATTCAAGAAAAAAAATTTCATTTCAAAAAATTAATTTATAATGTGCAGTTAGCCAATATGTATAGCGAAATTTAATGATTTACTAATTTTTTGCTCGCAAAACATTAAGATTTAAATGCCAGCTTATAAAATTGTTTTTGTTTAAAAACATAAAGACTGCTCTAAAATGTGGATAGCAAAAGTTACGAATCATAGTTTTAGTTTAAAATAAGAATTAATTTACGCTCAAAAAAAAAAAAAGATATTAATTCATACCTGGAGTTCAATTACTTGAGTAGTAAAATTTTACATGAGACGTGTGTTACGACATATCATTATCAAATCACGATTCTGTGTCTCATTTTGAATTGTTCATGGCTCCCTAGTGCAGATAATGTGTCACTTTGAAATTGTACTGTTTCATTTACCAATCATTTGCGGATGACATGTACATACCTATGATTAATTCTAATTGGCAACTAAAGCGATGTGGTAATTTTTTGGTAAGAAGAATGAAATATTGATTTGTTTTACGACATGCTTGTGATGTATTTTATCCTTGAACCTTATTCTTAACACTGCCTATCATGGAAGGGACACCATCCGTATAAATGCGTACATTTCTATATTAACTGTTATTTATCAAGATAGTTATTGAAAATGTAAAAACGGCTTTATCTTTTGTAGACACACTTAATTCTTTACAAAAAAAGAAACTGGTTTACTATTTTATTTCCATTAATAAAGCGGACGATTGCTAAGAGTTGCATTTTGCTTGGTATAATGTCTGTTGACGCATCAACTTGCAGTGCAATTTTTTTTTTCAATATTAAAAGAGATTTTTGTAATAAGCCAGATGTATCATTTTCATTGCTGCTTCATTTCCTAGCATTGTATTATCCATTTTTTTCATTCAGTAAAAATAGGTGTGTCTCTTATTTTTACTGAATGAAAAAAAATGGATATTACAATGCTAGGAAAACTTTCATATTTTTTGCTATCAGTTCTAAGATTTGATAAGAAGCGATTTGAGATTTAACAGAAACATCATTATATTATTAGAAAACTTTTGACAATTTTGCTTGCTGTTTAAACAATCTTCTGATCAAACTTGTATATATATCTTGCAAATTAGAGTACATAATTTTAAAATGCTTTATTTGTCATTTTGCATCCACATACTAAACAGCGGCAAAGAATGATCTTCACTTCCGATTCAAGTGAAAACCAAGTTTAAAAAACTTCCATTATATTTGCGAGTAGACGGTGATTTTGCTTTGTTACTTGTATTTTTTAACTTCCAGAATCTGATTATTCAATTTTACGTTTCTATTTGAGAAGTTTATCCTTTTTATTTGGGTGTATTTATCCTAAAATAAGTAATATGCACATAACATACACTTATACACCAATACTTTCAAAATAAGTAATATACACAAAAATACGACGTCTGCTACCAATGTCTCAGAGTTATTTATGCAAAAGTCGTCCAGACAACTGTGCGAGACGCGTGAGTCGTTCTCGCTCCGTGTGTCACCTTATGATGGCGAGAAGCAAGCCACATAATCTCTCACTAAAAAATCTCGCAAGCCAAGTTATCTTTATTTTAGAAGATAATCGAAAATGGCGGCCTGGAGAAATCCGTTTGATGTACGAGAAAAACCGACTCTGATTGGAGTGAAGCTGGGACAGTTGACACACTCCGAGGGTTCTGTCCATAATTAAAGTCGGTTTATAATTGGTTCGCTCCACAAACTCGCCTGTTCTCGTTTGGATGCCACTTCTGATGGTCATCTCCACAGACCACCAACTTATTAGTCATAGATAGCGAACTCGCATAGAATGCAAAGGAATTTTTGTTTTTTTTTAACATTGGACATCACATAAATGATAGAGTTGTTAATAACCAATCATAGAAATTACCGATTTTAGTTTCTGGGTTACCTTCTTTGAAGTATTATTACTTTCATAAAAAGAAAAAAAAAGAAAAGCAACCAGAAAGGTTATTTGTTTGTAATGACAGCTGTTTTTAAACGAAAAAACTGAGAAAAAGATATTATAATAAATAATAATAAAAGATATATAAATAAAGATATATTAATTTCTATATCTGAATATATATTTCATACAACAGGGGGCACAGGGCGCCCCCGGAAATTTACGCTTACCATATGAGCCTTGGCGCATCCTTTAAGAGCCATTAGTTTAGATGCTAAAAATTGTGTGTTTTTTTTCCTAATTTCAATATTGATGTCATTAGCTGTATCTTCTATGCCAATTATAATTTATCTTTTATCTTAATATTATAATTCGTTAAGAATGAACCGTGTTTATTACAGGACTATTATGCATTAAACTTGCGTTCGATTGGATAAATGAGTAAAATGATTTCTATTCAAAATATATAATTTGATATCTATTTTAAAAGCGCTGAAAAATATTGCATTGTATAATAACATTATCGTTAATGTTCAAAACACTCTAAGTAGCTTTACTACACAAAAAAATAACCGCATTTTTTGCATTTGTTTGTGTGATACCGGAATATTTGGCTATGAAAGAGCTGACTGGCTCTCAAAAAAAAAAAATGAAAAAAAAAAAAAAGCCACCAGTTGCTTACATTGTAATCGTTACATCGATTGTTCCCAATCGCTTACACATTAATATACCAAAATCTTATTTTATAAAGGTGCTCAAAAACCAAACCAATAATCTATGGAACTCATTATACATAGAATCATCCAATGCCTCTATCGCGAAGAAGTACTTCCCGTCTATTCCTCAAAGGTTTCGCATTTATTAATTTTTTTACTGATTTTAAAATCATTATAATGGGACAAAGCAATTTTAACTCCTATTTAAGCTGTGTTCAACTGATCTTTGCAACTACAATGTAAGGTGGAGTACAGAATATCGATCACGTTGTTTTCAACTGCTTCAGACTTGAACAACCAAGAAAAATTTTAAGATATGCACTAACACTTCATAAAGTCAAATGGAGACCAAACTTTTGTCGATTTGTTAATAGGAAGCCTGCTTTTGCAGCATTTTGTAAAATTTATTAAATCTTATTTTGTTGTTTCTTAAAACACTTCTCTATCTCTCTTTTATTTTATTTATGTCTTGTGTCTTTTTAAATTTACCATTTATTTGATGTTTTTATTATTTTGTCTTTCATTAGTTTGTTACTTACTTCTGTAAGCCTCGAGTGATATTTTGCGGTACACCAAAATTTGTTGAAAACGTTAATGAAAAATAAATAAAAACCACTACTTATTATTGATATCCGTCATTATCGTTTTTATTTAAAATAAATAAATAAATAAAGCATAAAAAAATCATTTTTCATTGGTGAAAGGAATTAAGATGCTAAAGGCTTTGGGAATCAAATTCATTACATTTTCGTCTGAAATATCCGAAATTTAAAAATTTCTGAAGGAAAATATAATAAAATGTACTAACTTTATTTTATTTATTTATTTATTTATTTGCCATACACTATTCATAGCCATACAGAGAATAATTCTGAATAATTTTTAAGTTGAGAATATATAAAGCTTGGTTTTTCATCCAAAAAAATTTCCCTTACGTTTCCTTGTTTTTCTAATTGATTATGATAGTCTGTAAAATAATTGTTATGATCTTTTAAATGCTTCATCATTCCAAACAACATATTCAAATTACTTTACCATCATTCATCATCCGCTGAAAAAGTATTGATCAACGTTATTTGTCCAAAGTACGCTGTAGCCATGAGGCGAGCAGGAAGCAGTCATAAAGTAATTGTTAGGAAGGCATTTTTTTTTTTTTTTTTTTTTTTTTCATTCTATAATATTTTTTACTTGTAGGATATTTGAAAGTTTCATATTATTATATGAGAACTGAGTCCTAGTTTAGTTTATAGTTTATCATTATTAATTTTTCTTTTCGGTCTTTACCCTGCCTTGCATTTATACACTATTTTTATAACAGAAACAACTTCATTTTTCTTATATGTGATGCATGTTCAGTCTATAACATCTGTTACCCTGTTATAAATTATTTGTTATACACTCAATATATATTTCATTATATATTTCTATGATTTTATCCCATTATGACCCATATTTACTTCACAAAAATAGCTATATTTACTTTCAAACCTAATTTTCATTTTGACGTAAGCATGACATTGTAACGTCTCGGCCTATACAAGACTTATAGCGGTTTCAAGAAGAGGGCACTTAGGTTGTATATATATATATATATATATATATATATATATATATATAGATATATATATATATATATATATATATATATGTATATATACACTCAAGAGCCAAAACATTATGACCACCCCTACATTTTTCAATGAACTCGCCTGGATCACGTGGAAGGCACGTGATCAGGTGGAAGTGGTATTTAACTGCTGCTGGAGAGTCTGAAGAATCATTCTTTCACTTACTTCTGTGTGTGATGGGAAAGGCTGCGGATCTAAGCGACTTTGATAGAGGGCAGATTGTAATGTCTCGAAGTCTCGGAACAAGTATTTCCGAAACTGCACGACTCGTGGGTTGTTCGCGATCTACAGTTGTTAGTACTTATGCAAAGTGGATGAATGACGGTAAAACCAGCAGTAGACGACATGGTGTTAGACGTCCACACGCTATCAAAGAAAAAGTTCGTCGGAAACTGTCACGCATGGTGAAGCAAAACCGGAGTCCGACAGTGGCTCAGCTGATAGCCCAATACAATGCAGGGCCAAGTAGAATAGTATCGGAGCACACTGTTCAGCGGACACTGTTGGATATGGGGCTACGCAGCAAACGTCCCACTCGTATGCCTTTGCTGACCAAGCGTCATCGCCAACTGCGCCTGCGTTGGGCCCGGGAACATCGTGACTGATCCATGGATCAGTGGGAGAGAGTTGCCTGGTCAGATGAATCACGGTTTGTCATTCATCACGCCGATGGCCGTGTCAGGATACGCCGTCTTCCAGGCGAACAGTTGCTCTCTCTCAATGTACAGTATTAAAATTATTCCAAATATTTGTTAAATTAAAATATTTACTTAAACTATTATTTTTACATTTTTAAATTCAATAAAAAATTTTAAATACTAACAGTAATTTCTCTCCTTTTTACACAGAGCATGTGCTCTTTTAATATTTTTCTAATTCAATAGTTTAAATATGTAAATTAACAATTAAGAACTTAAAATTATACGGGGGTACAGGGTAATCCCTAAGTACTCCAATCAAAAACTAGCCTTTACTCTACTCAATGTACAGTAGGTCATACACAGGCCGGTGATGGTGGTATTATGCTTTGGGGAACGTACTCTTGGGCGTCTCTGGGACCCATGGTTGTGGTACAGCATACCATGAATGCTACAGGGTATCTGAACATCATTGCGGACCAGTTGCACCCTTACATGGCCTCTGTTTTTCCAGCTGGAAATGGAATGTTCCAACAGGACAACGCCCCTTGTCACAAGGCTAAAATTGTGTTGGAGTGGTTCCAGGAACATGATGCTGAATTCCAGTTAATGTCCTGGCCGCCTAACTCACCGGATCTGAATCCGATGGAACACATTTGGGATGTCCTGGGATGGCAGCTCAGAGTTCAAAGACCACCAATTCGCAATATCTCGAATTTGCGTGACTGTTGCTTAAACATCTGGTACAATCTGTCTCCGCCCGTCTACCAAGGACTTATGGCATCCATGCCAAGGCGGGTTGAAGCTGTGTTGCGCGCCAAAGGAGGACTAACTCTTTATTAACAGGTGGTCATAATGTTTTGGCTCTTGAGTATGTATATATGAAGAAGTATATTTACAAAAAAAATGAAAATTAAAGATAATTTGATTCACAAGTGCAATTCACTCCAAGGTTGGAGATTTTCAGAGTTCTCGAGTCTACGACGAATTTAACGCAATGGTCACACAAGGGTTCACTTTGGAAACAGGCTGAATATCTGGCCTATTCAGTCACTTCATAAAAAAGAACAAAAACAACATTTCTGGTCGACTCGTCGCAGAACTCTTTCTTTTCTTTAACGAAAACCTCCTTTTAAGACAATCCTTCAAGGGGTGGTCACCCCCCTCACTTCTCATTTGAGTAGACTTTTTTCAGCTGGTGGACTATCACCAATCACGATAGAACAAATCATGGTATAGTTCATATTTAATCTATATTTGTTTCGACCATGTCAGACTTTCACTAATTTCCTGAGCCTAGTTATACATGATACCGAATAACTGCTATCAGATTGGAGTGACAGATTGTTCTCATTAATATAAAACTCTAATTGCATGTAATATTACAACTCACAATAAAGCTCGTCTGCTGTCAAATTTGAGTGATGGGTTGTTATTATACACTTGTCAAAGAACATAGTACATTCCTCTCTACTGGGAAGGAAATGCCAAAACTCTTCACGTGAGATAAAAATGAGACAACACTTTTTAATTTTCATATAGAAACATTACATGTATACTTTATTTTTAATATATTTGTTTAATAATTCCATTAATTTTACAAATCATATTAGTCATATGATATTATTATACGGATCATATTAATCATTCAAATCATATTCATCAATATAAATTATAATCTATTAGATTATATTACCTTTTCTGTGCATTATATTCAAAAAGAAATATGAAATCTTTCTTTAATCAGAGCACCTGAGAGCAAAGTAATAATATTTCCTCCAAATGTCCTTTCTAGAAGTGTTCTTGAGTATACAATTTAATTATGAAATATAAGTAACCTTCTGAATAATATGAATCCCTATAACAAGCTCTTTATTCGGGATGCGAGGAGAATTCCTTTGTAATAAAAGATTTTTTCATCCTAACACTGTTGAAAAGCAGAGGGAGAGGCTCTACAATAAATTTTGAGAAAAATTATTACTCATGCGATAAAAATCTCAGCTTTATTTGTTGACTTCACAATTTCGACAACGTCACGAATCTCATAACAGAATGACATCAAGCTCGCACATGATACCATAATAAATAATAATAATAATACATTATCTTTTTTCAATATCGGTAATCAAATAAACAATACAATTAGTAAATGTACAATGTTGGATCTATTGTAATGAAATCATTCATATTTAATGATTGCTTAAATACTTATTAAAGGTATTTATTCTAAATAATTCTAAAAAGCAATTAATTTTGTAAATGCAATTTTGTTTTTGTATAATTATTCGCTTGCATCCTTAACTAGCCATTAACTATTATTATTAACTATTAATGTATACAATTTTGGATTTATCTATTGTAATTATTCATATTTAATGATGGTTTTTAAATTATTCTTATCGCTCAGTGTCTATTCTATATAATACTAAAAAGCAATTAATTTTTTTTTTTTTTTTTTTTTTGCATGCCTATGCTCCTACTTCCTTATTTAGCGTATTCATTATTTTAAATATGTTGGAACTATCTATTCATATTTATTGATGTTTAAATTATTCTTATACTCGTTGTCTATTCTATATAATTATAAAAGGCAATTAGTTTTGTAATTGCAATTTTGTTTCTGCATGTCTACGCACTTGCTTCCTTATTTAGCCTATTAACTATTTTTATTAAATATTATTATATACAATGTTGGATCTATTTATAGTAATTATTTTTATTTAATCATGTTTAAATTATTGTTATCGCTCGTTTCCTATTCTATATAATTCTAAAAGGCAATTAATTTTGTAAATGCAATTTTGTTAGTGTACATCTACGGGCTTGCTTCAGCCAATATGAGCCACAGTTTTTAAAAAATCGAATACATCCACATAATTGTCCTACCTTAGGGTTTTTTTTTTATAATTATATAACAAAACTTATAGGTAGGACATTTTTTTAATAATAAAATGATGAATAACGACTTTATTTTAAACCTATATAGGTAGTCTTATCAACACTTTTTATTATTTAGGTAAAAACTATAGTTGTTTGATTGGTCGAAAAAAATGACGAACATAACATATATCTTGAAATTGGAATCTTTCGTTTGATTTGTGACGATTCATCAGATCATTTCAGTACAGTGAGTTCTCGATAACAAATGTAATGTGTGTCCGTTCGTTATATCTAAAGTAATGCGTCGTAAACTTCAGATAATTGAATCTGTATGTCACGATTCTATATTTGAATATATTTACACAGATCTAGTGCTACATGTTTTGCCACCTGAGGTAGACATTTTTTTATTGCCTTCAAGATACAATTATTTAAAAGGAAATTTTCACCAATATTGCATTAATATAATTAATGAATTAATTATTTTAACAATAAAACAAATTAATGAATACAATAATTTGTTCGAAATATCAAATTTCAACTAAATAAATAATTTTAAACTTGCATATAAATATTTGAAGTCATTGTTTGTACACTTATTTGTATATATCTCTCTCTCTTTTCAAAGAAATACTAATACTCTACTAATACTAGTATATATTTAGTCTACTAATACAAATACTACTAATACTAGTGCGCAATACTCTATTTTCTTTAAGCGAAGAAACAGAAAGGTATGGTATGTCAGAATAGATATGTCTGCTATATAGTATAGCTATGTCTACTATTTCTACCTCCATCTTAAAAAGTAGTAAATAAAGATATTGTAAATGAGACATTTTGAAATTATAAAATAGTTATTAAAATAAACAACAGGGACATTCGCATTAAACACGGAAAATTAAAATAACGATGTATAAAAACAAATTACGAATAATATTAACAATGATTTTAATGAGAAGGATAAACCTGGTGTCCTGCTACTAATAACTTAATCTTCGTCATTAAAGTCACCAATGTTGTAAATCCCTTCAATTAGCTAAACCCACGTTTAACTAAATATTTTTATCTTCTTTTCCATCTTTATGATTTCACCATTCTATTTTTTTTATTAAACGTTCCCAAAACGCACCCGTGTCTACTATGATTGTCTACATGTCGACCACATTCAGAACTAGTGTTTTTAGTAATATTAGAAATAACCATGTCACACATAAATTACATACAGATATAAAAGAAAATATAAAAAATTTGATCACATAAAAAAAGTACGAAAATAAATTACATTTCGGGGTTTTTTTTTTTGACAATATAACTTGTTATACAATGATAATTAATGTATAACAAGTTATCTAAAAATTAAATAGCCTGGTTTAACATATGTTTCTGAACCATTAAATGGAATTTTTAAATATTTTAAATTGTTAGACAGTTAGTTTGCTTGCTCTTTTTGTTGACAAAGTCCTTAAATTAATAAAACATTTTAAAAACAGCGAGACATTTAAATTAACTAGGTTACCTGTTCGCTATGATTTAAAATACTGATGCATTTCCTCTTGATATTTTTATAAATTTAGCAGTTCATGGCACTTATTATCCGATTTAAATCCTTGTATTAAAATATCCGTGTATCGTTTTGAAATTTTTAAATATTTCGCACCAATTATGACAGCATGTCATACGTATGTTAAGAAGATTAAATTTTTCATCGCCAGAATTTTCCTAAATGTCTAATAGATAATTACAAAAGCACGAATTAAAAACATGGAAGTAGTGGTGGTTATTGTCTGTTCCTTACTAAATGGATGTTGTATTTTTTCCATAGTTATCGAAGATTCTTAAATTCATTTCTTATTGACATCTAATACTTCTTTAAGTTAATATTTGTTGAAAAGTTTTAAACAAATTTAAGGAGTCATTAATTTAAAAACACTATTAACTTCAATAAATTAGTTGATATTTTAAGTCTATTAAAATAATTATTAAATAAAGTAATATAATATAATAACAATTAATGAAATAAGTATAAAAGTTATAAAAAATATTTATAGTTCTAAGCTTTCAATAGTAAGTAATCATATTCAATCATAAATCATTCATAAATCATTTCAAGTAATCATATTAAAAGTTAATAAAAGTGTCAGTTCGAATTTTTAGAATTTTCAGAAATATTAAGCATCTTATGATCAGTAAACAATGAATTTCAAAATAGATTTTTTACTTTCTATTAATTTACTTTTATTTACTTATGAAGATCATTGCTACTTGTTCAAAGAAATTTTACTAAAGTGTTGCATAAGTTTATTGAATTAATAATACTTCAAAAGTTTTACTTTAACGGGGTTTTTCCAAGAAATGTTACTATTAGTTTTTGTAATTAAAACTATGTAGAAAAAAAATTGAAGTGTCATTGAATTTTATTTTAAATGTATTATTTTAAAATTGTTTTGTGGCATCATTTACAATTTCATATTGCAATCCACTAAAGAAAAGAAGAAGAAAAAAAAGGGGGGGGGAATTTCGGGTTTTCGTTTAAAATACATTTTACACATCTGAATGATTCATTCTCTGAAAACTGGTCAATAATTTCTATTTTGAGAACTATTTTTCTTTTCAAGTTTGTTAAAAATATACTGATAACATTATTTTTGGCTTGTTATATCTTCAACAGGTAAAATGTTGACAAAGTATCATTTGCACACATAAAACTCATTCTTCATTTTATTTGCGAATCAATTAAAGAATATCATTGGTTTATTAATGCGCAAAAAAGGAATCTAATGTATTTTGTGGTACTGATATCGAATTGTATACTAGCGTACTGACAGCAGCAGATATTTGTGATAATTTGATTTATCAAATATCGATTGGGGTGTAAAAAGAGAAAAAATTAATAGTTTAAAAAAACTAAAAAATACGCTTTTAGAGTTAATCAATCTAAAAAGTAAAAAATAATTGTTAACATAAGAATAAAATGACTGACGAGAAAATGAATGTCACTGTTCTAAAATCGTGGGGTGCTCGATATCAATCGTTATAATTTCTCACTAGTTTCATTCCGAAATGCAGAGTTAGTTTACAAATGTCATACAAAGCACCCCACGCTTTTAGAACAGTGACATTCATTTTCTCGTCAGTCATTTTATTCTTATGTTAACAATTTCCCACTCCTATGCCTTTGAGATCCGCCTCTTTTTAGCCACCGAAATTTTCGGCCAATAGGAAGAGCGCAATTCGATCGCGGATCAGTTGACTGACTCGCCAGTAGATGGCGCCATCAGTCCCAAAATCGAGCCCAAAAAGGGAGTTACATACAAACATACAAACATACATACATACAAACATGCAGGTGAAGCTAATAAAAGCGTATTAAAAAGAAGGTCCTATTAACTGTTTGCTTTAAATTTTTTAATTCCTGCTAATTCTGTGATACTTTGTTTTTATTATATTTGAATTCTGAGCAGATGTGCACTACGTGCACAGGTACTCGACTCTCCTATCCAATCTAGTAGTAAAAAGAAGGAAATTAACTGAAAATATCAACTGTAAATATTAGAAGAATTGAATACAGACGAGACAAATTTATAAAGGATTTAAATGCTTTAATATAATGTATTTCAGTCGCAGATATGGCTGTATAATATATAATTTTGCATTCTATATTGCCCTATTACACTTAAATTGCTGAAAATAGAATAATAACAATCGTAATGGTACAGTTTTCAACATTTTCCATGAACTTTCCTCGTATCCTTGTATAATACAGGGTCTGCAATCATATTATACTTCAATTTAGGGTTGGAATTGATTAATTCACATTCATATAATTATGAATATTAATGCTTTTTAAAATGAAGGAAAATTATCAACTGCATGTTTAATTTTATTTAGTTTGTTTTATTCTGGCAGTAATTTAAGAAGGCATAAAAAGAAATATATAAGAAAAAAAATGATAATAGCCACATATAAGACATTTGCAATTGATAATAAATTACGAATGGAAGTTTTGATATAAATGTACTGAGATCATTTTACAACATTTGGAAGATTTTATTATTTATTTTATTTATATTTTATTTATTTTTATATTATCCACTATTTAAATTATTTTATTTTAATTTAATTTAATTTATTCATTTATTTATTTTTTGCATAGTGACTTATACCATTTGCTGTTAAATTATTGAAACGTTTATATACTTTAGTAGTTCAACAATAGATTTTAATTTTTCTTTTTTATTCAGAATTATTAAAAAAATTAAACGAATACATAACTTTTAGAGATTTTAATCTATTTATCTAATCTTTGTAGGTTATCGTAAGTAAAATTGCTACTGTTATCATAAATTTCCTTTAAAAACTCTTAAGACTTAGAAAAAAGAATGACAGATTACATTTTCCTTGATAAGATAGTCTGATACAAAATGATAATGATTATTTATGTCAAATATTCCTTATAACAATAGATCGTCTTCTCCTAATCGCAATTTATTGATTCAATCACATTTGTGATAACACTGAAATTACTATAATGAGGTAAAACTAAATATTTTCTGTTATTTTGAATCACTTCTTGGTCATTTCAATCTCCGAACTGATCTTTGAATTTACTAGAATAATTACAGTATATTTCCAAATATAAGCCTTTAAGTATACTAATAATTGCCAGAATAATTACAGTATATTTCCCTATAAGCGTACCATGTATAAGGCGAGATTTTTTTTTTTTTTTCAAAAATTTACCAAGTTCAAAACCCGCACATAAATCGAAATGAAAAAAAAAAAAAAAAAAAAAAAAAAAATTTTTTTACATAACTTTCAGTATTTACGATATTGTATTATTATTTCTGATGCAGATTTTGATATAGTACTTCGCCATTATTCGGGTTCAAATTTCGTCAATATCAAATGTTTTCTTTTTTCGGCGATTCAACAAACCAGCAATATAAACAATTTTAAAAATAATATACATTATATCGTATACTACTGTGCTCAAAAAGAAAGACCAATTATTTTTTTCAAAAACTCTTTATTTATTCTTCCAAATTTATTTCATCGTCTTCAAAGTAATCCCCATCGGACACAATGCACTTATGCCAACGTTTTTCCCAATCCTCAATGCAAGCTAAAAAATCATCGGCCAGGATGGCCTTCAAAGCACGCTGCGATTCACATTGAATCTCTTCAATCGATTCAAAACGATGTCCGCGGAGTGGTCTTTTGAGTTTAGGGAATACCGGAAGTCGCACGGTGCTAAATCAGGTGAATACGGTGGTTGTGGAACGATATGGGTTTCATTTTTTGTGAAAAAGTCACGAAGAATCAATGCAGTGTGAGCTGGCGCTCAGTGTTTTCGATACCAATTGAGATTTGACGCATTTCAGTCCCAAAATAGAATTGACCGATCCTTTTGTAATTCCAACATTATCAGCAAGGTCTCTAATTGCAAATCGACGGTTTGCAGGCCCCAAATCTTTCATTTTTTGGATGGGAGCTTCGTCGGTTGAGGTTGATGGTCGACCAGAGGGCTCTTCTTCTTCAACGCTTTGTCTGCCTTCTTTGAACTGTTTATACTATTTGTAAACATTTCTTTCCGATATAGGAATGTCCACCGAATGAATTCTGAAACATTCTAGCATTCTACCTTCTTTTTTTCTCTCACTTTAATTCGCTTACATTACACTCATTATAAGTAATACAGCACAATTAATAGGTAGTTTCTAATAGAAATATATATGCAACAATAGAGAGTTTTTGCATACCGTACGTTAAGTTACCGTAGGACGTCCGTTAGCTTTTTCTCCCTAGCGCGCATGCTCATAGAAAACATTATTACAGATACGCATGCGCAGTTTCCTATGAGCATGCGCGCTAGGGAGAAAAAGCTAACGGACGTCCTACGGTAACTTAACGTACGGTATGCAAAAACTCTCTAATATCCCGCACAGCCTAGATAATCGGTTCCAGCTTTTTTCTGGCACTGTTTCAAACTGGATACAGTGAGGAACTAAAATACAAAAAATAAACAATTGACCCAAAAAATGTCTTCCTTTTATTCAGTAAATAAAACGAGATTGACAATTTCAATTATCTTTATTAAAAGTAAATATATGATGAAGAATTTATTTATTCTCTAAAACTTGCAATATTAATGCATTACAGTATTAATGTCTGCGTATTTTTTTTTTTTATATATTTTTTTTCTCTTCATAAATTTTTTGCAGCAACGAACTGTATTGTTTATTGTTATCGTTCGGCGAATTCTAAGATTATTTCAAAACTGTTGTTTTGTTGTTGTTGAACATCAGTAGGTCACATTTTCCACTGATGTATATCACAAATAACCCACAGATATGCATTTCGGTAGTTCTATAGTTCGGTAGTTCGGTAATTTACCGACAAGCATTTAGTGATATGGGGAAGTAACTGGCGCTCGGTACCAATGGTTTTGGGTTCGAGTTCCGGTGGTGCCATGGATGTTTGTAGTGATTCGGAATCCACTTTAAACCGTAGGTTCCAGTCTCATATGACCGGAGAAGGTCACATAACCCAATCAGACTTCTCACCCACATTATTCGTAAACTGTAAAGGGGCAACTCAGCTCTAGGCACAATGATGTGATATGGGGAGGACATTGCCTTTCGGGTGAACTTTTATAGGCTACTGTCCCACATTTGCTTGTCGTATGAAAAAATATTGGGATTAACTTTTATTTGTTTCGATAAATTTTCAAGCATTCCATTAATTTTTGACAATCTTCAGCTGCTAACTCTCCCGCAGGCACTTACACGCTGTCGTCGTTGTCAAAATATTTATCTATGTTAATAAATCTTTTCTTTTACAGTTCATTAAAATTCAGTTATGCCCTGGTCCAGGAACAGGTCGTGCCAACAACAATGTATCGTTATGCGATTTCAAGCTGCTATACAAGAATAAAACTGAGCAGAATAAAGCAATGCAGGAAGAATTTGTCCAACCTGCTTTGTAACTAGCGATAAAAAATCCCTAAAAAACTCAACCAGCTCCAATTCCTGCTTTCAATCATTTGAGGTCTTTGAAAAAGTTCTAATGCAAATTGTAGAAAATAGAATCCAAACTCAAAATAGACTGTCACCACTGATAATTCGACAGCCTAACAGCATCAAATAATCCTTCCAGGTTCCAGACTAGTTAAAGTAAACATGTAGCTTTCAGCGGAGTTCAACCCAGATTTGATCCAAAAGGCGATGTTCTTCTTGAAAAAATTTATCAATATCTTTAGTTCCCTAGGTGAAATCAAAAAGATATACAACCGATTATTACAGTATAATAATTCAGTTGATAAACTCAAAGTCTTCCCGACTATTTTTGAAGACTCCAGTCCTCCACTTGGTTTAGTTTAGTTCGGCAGAAGACGAACAGCTAATACTAACTCCTCCTTCCACTAGGAGGAGCTAAATTTCAAGCAATTACCTTCACCACGTCTCTCCAGGGGTAATATATCCCCCAATAAGGTATGTCAAAAGTCCATAATTGATTCTTTTTTCCAGATTTCTCTCCGCCTCCCTTTATTCTAAACTGTCTCTTGAGCAATGCTCCCATTTTTGCTACCATGTTTAATTTTAAATTTGTATTTTTCTAGATAAACTTTTCTTTGCTGTAACTATCTCTTGCAACCCTTTTATTAATTCTTTCTTGGAGCTTTAGTGGGTTTTTTAGGCATCATAGGTACTCCAGAAGAAATTTCCATTGCCGTAGAATTCAATTCAGCGCGTTAAATCACATTAACTTTTCTTGGTGGCATTACTTACAGATTCTTTTTTTTTGCGTCCTTCTTTTCAATGGTATTAAACTTTAATTAACCACAAATCAATTTTACTGTAGATTTACACTTTGAAAACTGTTAGATCATTCAAACATATAAGTTCTTCAAACACCGAAATTCAAAACTGTCCACTGGCTTAACATACTTCATAGCTTACACAATATGATATTAAAAGAAAAACCGCCGAAATACAATGCCATATACAACGGGGGGTTTTCTTTTAATTTATATAAGGTGCGTGCTGTTACGATTTTGTTTATCAAGTATTAGTATTGTATATCTGAAAAGTTCCTTTCCTATTCTCTTTTTGGTTTTTCTTGTGATTTTTACTACTTTTGTGGTTTTGTCCTATATATGTATGCACACAGAGACAGAGAGAGAGAGGTCGCATCCTACTTTTCGAACCCGATGAAAGGTCAATCCAACTTACTAGTTTATGGTGTATATATTCGGTTTAATATAGGATCTCTTGTTTTGACTCACTTGCAGACTTCACTTGTGCTGAGTTCCATTACTCCAAAAGCCCAACGCCCTAATCACCAAGCCACCCTGATTCCATGGTAGCAGTACTAGGTGTATGAAATAATTTAACGAAACAAAATGTATGAATCTAGATGGCATTGGCATTCATTTAATTCAAATAATTCATAATAGTTTGCTTATCCCTGCATCACCTAAAAAATTTCTAAGCAGTGAATTAACTCACTAACATCGGCATTTTATCAAGTTTTAAAATAATAGTGCGAGAATTTTTGTTGGTAATAAATTCTATGAAAAGCAAAAATTTTAAGCACTCGGTGAGTGTAATTATTTCTCTCCCTCCTTATTTATTCCGGTAAGTAAATTGAAATAAAAAAAAATTTTTTTTTTTCTTAGTTAAAATATGATTGGAATAAGAAAACAATGAAACAATTTTTGGGAAAAGAAAAAAAAAATTCAAGCAAAATCAAACTGTCACGTAGTAATTTGTATGTCACTAACCTAGAAATCTTCTAATAAATAATTACTTGTACTAATATATATCTAGTTCTAATTTCCTACATCATTCTTATTAGAAAAAAAGACACATTATGTTACATTTCATGTAAGATGGTTTTAAAGATTTTTGTACGTACAATCATATACAAATCATGAAACTATTTTAATAATTTAAACTTTTATGAAAAGAAAAAATATCACAACTTTGCATGCATAATATTTTGAAATTCAAAATTACATTCTTGTATTAATCCAATCGGGTAACAAAACAAAATTTGTGCTTCGTTTCCTTTTTCCTGGTAGTTTTAAATCCTTTGTTTACTTAAATAAAAATATTTAAGAAGTGTCAGTGTAACATACTTTTTAATACAGTAATTTCCTCGGCGTACATAATTTGCAGTCGAAATTTTGACCAAGAAAAATAGATGTCTAGTATAAAATGCGAAACTATTCGAACCACGTTCATTTATCTTCTTTGATATACCATGTACTAATAAAGTTTCGTTTTTGTATGCATTGTTGAAATCTTAAAATAGCACATTTTTTTTTAAATATTTAAAGCTTTTTGGGTACCATAATACAAATGTTAAACATAAATATATAAGATCGTGGAAAATGTAAAATAATTTTTTAGTGTAAAAAAAACATAATTAAAAAAACAGGTAAACTATTTAAAAAAATTGTAATCGGATGGACCGATATACTGGCTACATATAAAATTTAGAATTTAAGAACAAAACGCATAACAGCATACCTAAAGAAAGAAAAAGTATCAATAAATCATATCCAATAGAATATGATAATCAGTCATCATTCAGAGAAAAAAAAGAAAACCTTAATTAAAAAATAGACTATAGAATTCAAAACAATTTAATGAAAAAAACATGCGGAAGAAATTTTATATAAAAGCACGTGAAAGATTTTGAAGTAAATCAATAGCAATAGCTCGTGAAAGAAATTAAAAAAAAAAAAATAATAATAATAAACGTTGATTTGCTGATAGGTAAAAAACGCTTTGCAAGAATAGCAATTCATCCAGAAAGCTGATCATTAGCGGGGAATTTCCCAATCATTTCTGAAGCAATTGTAATTGGCTATGTAGATATTTTTTTTTTGCTGCTAAGATACGTTTTTTGGATGAGTATAATATCGATATGAACTTTGATAAAATTAGTTAGCTCAATATTTTACTTAGAACACCTTTCACATTCCAGAAAAAAATATTTAAATAATTATGATGTATTAATATATTGTAGAAGTATGAATGAATGATAAAATCAGGGATAGCTGACGAAATATATTACATAAATTTAAATTGTTTAACTGATTGTCAGTACTTTGAATATCAGGTAACAATTCAAATAATTTTGGATTGCCTTGCTTTATGAGATTGAGTTCTTTAAATAGAGTAACTGAAGCCAGAATGCCCAATGATGAAAATAAAGTGGGAATTGCATTATCTTTTGAAATTTGATATGCAGAGGTCGTAGTTATGTCACCAACAGCTTCAGTGAAGGATCTTGTTGCTTTAACTAATTTAGCAGTGAATGTTAAAGTGCGGGTCGAAGAAGTATTAAACATGATTTGTTCTTTCTTGAGTTGTGGTTTGGGGAAAATTGAACGTCTTTCGGTGAAGTCATACTTCGTTTGTTATTGAAATTGTTGTACATAAATTCTTGGAGTTTTTCTTTGATCTGGTTCACTCCACATTTTAAGCAACTTGTTAACCGACAATTTCTGGCCGAATCATCAACAAAAAAAAAAAAAAATTGCCATTAAAACATTAAAATACACTATTTTTATGAAAATCTTCTTTGGTAGTAGAGATAAAACGTTTCAGAAATTCTGAATATATTTTGTGTTCCATTTAGCTTTGCCATGGAAATAGGAGAGGATCTTCGTCTTATATTTCCTTAACCTTGCCAACCTTGTTTACAGTTACAGATAAATAAGACAAGTTCTTACTTTGTATTAATTGGTAGTTCTTTTATAACCCCTTTAAGTGACCTTTCACTTTGTAACTTTATAACATAGTATTCGACTTTAGAAGTTCTCAGATAGTTTGTGATTTTTCTATAGGTATATTCATTTTGAGAGAAACTTTCCCATATCTTTCAGTTAGTCGATTTTCTGTTTTAAAAAAGTTTCAACAAATTCATACAGGTCAAAGTTATAGGGGTTAGCATAACAAGAGATGGTTTTGCAGGATCATTAGCCACTTCTTCCTTTTGAGCATTCTTGGGATCTTCATGTATAATCTCACATTTATTTCTGGTGAGAAGCTACAAAAGTTTTAGGTTGATTGAGATTTTGTCTGTTTTCAGTGAGATAAACAAAACCATTATTTGATATGCAACTGAGTTTAGAAGGTTTTGTAATGCCAATCACTACTTTAACTGACTTTTTGTTTAATGGGTTAGGATTTTGAATAAGAATTTCGAATTGAATTTGAAAAAGAAATTGAATTAATTTTGCAGACTATCTGATAGTACTGCATTTTCTTTTGCCTTCTCCAGTATTGTAATACATTTTTATGGTACTTGCTATGTCTGTAGATTAACTGCAAGTAATTTATCTTTGCATGGGTACCTTAAAGCTCGCATTCAAAGTTACACTCTATACTACTCTTTTATTATTTCGCATTCAATCAATCCGCATTTTATGTATAATTAAACATTACAAATCTAAAGTATTAATTATATATACAAATAATTTAACTAATATTTTCTTCATTCAAAACTTTCTATTCAAACACAAAAAGCGTCTTAAAAATTATTTTTAAACTCCTATACACGAGTTTATCAATCAAAAATAAAGATTTTGACGGAAAATATTTAAATATTCATCTAAACTTAATGCTTTTAATATTATAATGATGGCAAAAATATATATATACACACATATATAAAGGAGATAATTTTGAATTTTGCTATGAATTAACACTTCACTATAATTTAACTTCAATCATAACTGTTTGTCACGTTTTCCTTCTTGCGAATGTAAACATAAACCAGTTAAGTTGGAGGGGCACTATTTTACAAATAATCCTTTTTTATACTTTCTTAACAGTTCAATGACTTATTGGCTGTATATAAGTGCTGCTGCTGCTTTAGCAATCGCTGGATCTTACATTTTATGGGGCCCATCAAATCGACCTAAACAGAGGAAGAAAAGTAAGTCATATTTACTGTTTTCCTGTTGATTCTAATTTATTTCTTTTCGAAGTATTTATTTAATCAATAAATAATATTAATTTTGAATCAGTTATTCAGCCTATAAATTTTTCTTTTGGGTCTAATTCAGCCTGTTTATCAGAAATTTTATTATAATTATTTTGACACTTGATTTTGTTTTGGAAAATATTTTTGTTTGTCATTTACTATAGTCTCTCAACTTCCTCCTTAATATTTATTATAAATTTTTTAAAAATATTTAAAACGTGTGGTAGAGGTTTAATTTATGATATATATCTATTAAATAATTTAATGTCTCTCTCTGTTTGGCATAAAAATGTAATTTTTTGCCACTTTAACTTTATACAAAAATATTCTACTTAAATAGCATCTATCTATGCATCTGTGTATTTACTTAAAATTAAGGTAACCAAGCCCCTTCCATTTTTGGATTTATTAAATATTTATATCCAAAGTTCAAAATATCTGTATTAATTTTTTATTAGTTAATAAAAAGGATTTGAATTGCTTAGTTTCATTTAGCATTTTTTCTGGGCAAAGTAAAAGCATAAATCGTAGTTTCTTTTATGACAATCAAATTTGCATACATTATGTATTTTATGTAGACATATCTCTGGAACAGAAACTATTTGGCACATGATTGCCAAAATAAAAATTAAAAATATCATTATACATTTCCTTTTTTTTGGCTTTACTAAGTTAAATTGTACATAATTAAGTAGGTTTGAAAGAAGTAAATATATTGCTGAAGTCTTGATCAAAAAGATAAAAAGATTTTTAATTTTTCTTTCAGTTTATACTTGAATAATTTACCCAACATATATTTTATTACACCAAGTTGATTATTAATTATGACTTATTGGGTTTGTTAAATTTTAATTTGCTCAAATTCAATATAATAGTTTGCTCATATTCAATATATAATTCAATATAATTTATATTAATATAATAATATATATTGAAAACATAAACAGACTTGCTCATGAATATAACTATTTATATTCACTGATTATTTTATGATTCATGCATAAGTATAAGATAACTACTTAAACTGTTTTAAATTATAATTTTTTATTGTAAGTTATATAATAATCAAGCTTTTTTTATTGAAAAATATGAACATTTAGTCTGTATAATAAAATGTTACTGCAAACAAATTTAATGAAGGAAATAATCTTGATAATGCTGAAATTTCTATAATTGAAGTAGCATATTATAAACTTGTTTGTCACAATAGCATCGTAATTAACAGGAATTTTTCAAAGAAAGAAGAAAAGAAAATTTAAAAAACATATTTCCAGAAATGGTTTCAGTATTTTTTTTAATTTGAAATATTTGTAATAATTTCAGTATAATATTAAACTCCGAAAGGAAAAACGTAAAAGCCAATATCTATTAAAATGCCATTAGATCGGAAGGATATTTCTTTTTATTCCTAGAAACCAAGATCTTTATTTTTAAAGGATTTTTTTAAATATAATCTTGCACGATCAGTTTAATCAATTCATTTTTTATAGATTGTGTGTTTTTCCAAGTATAATTTTGTTATGAAAGTGAAAAATTTCACTGGGTCTTTTCTTTCACCTTTTTTTTTTTTTATGTATTTCATAACTTTTAATTTCTAAATCTTGTTGCATTATAACAAAATAACATTTTTTTAAGTCATGGGTGAAAGGGTGTCTACATTCTTTTGCAACTTTTCACATGTACATTTGCTTAAACAGAGAGACAGTAATAATATTAAAGTTGATTATACATTTTTAGTGTTTTCTTTCCTATGTAAAATTAGTTGAAAAAGGATAATTTGAAGTAATGATTCATAAAAGTTTAAAAAAATAACCAACATAATATATCATATGCTATTAAGAAATTTATTTTCTTATAGCTTCTTTTAATCTTCATTCTGGTTTAAATCATTCAGGTCATTCTGTACTATTTATTGATTGTTATGGAATGGTATTTTCCGATAAATTTTTTTATCATTGGATTTGTAGAATTTAATTAACATTCTATTAATAAGATAAAAAATGTAGATAACAATTGTTAATATAAAATTTCTATAAGTAATATTGATTTTAAAAAGTTTGTTGGAAAAGGTCTTTTTTTATAATATTTGCATAACTTCTTTATAAAATTAATTTAACTTTGTAAACTTACATTTTAACTCTCTTAAATCTGGACAGGCTAATAAATTTTGTTATTTTTCCAACTTGCAATACATTTTTGATTTCATTCAATTTCTTAATTAGTTTTCTTTATTTGTTATAATTTTTAAGTAAATGATAGGTTTCTTTTTAAATCTAAAATGTACTATTTTTACTTATTAAATTTGCATAAGTTTTTTTAATCTCCTATATATAACAAAGATCAAATAAGATAGTATTTAATTATTAAAAAACGTTTTTGGAACTGACGACCATAATTATCCTATTCATTGCATAATATGTTTATATCATAGATGATGAGTAGACCAAAAAATATCCAACTCCTGAGTTAAGATTTTTTTTTTCCTTACAGACTCTTTTCTGTAAATTTATTTACTATTATCTTTAATAATGAATTTGAAAGAATGTGTGACATAAATTCAATAACTTCTTTTGAAATTGTATATCAATGAAAACAGTTTTTTCTTTTCAAATACTTGTTATATCTTTTAAATGTAGTGTTTTACTAACTTGACATTCTTATACTCTAAATTTGCTTATAAAAATACATATATAAAAGTAACAGTACCAAAGTAATATAGAATAGTTTAGGACAAAACAAATTCTACATTCTAAGCATCAAGATACTATTGTTGTAATAAATAAAACTTTTTTTTTCTTATACAGTAACTTCTAAAAGATCTTTCATTGTTGATCCCAGATAGTTTTTTTATAAGCCTCAGAGCTGAGAAAAATCACTTTTACTTCAAATGTTGCTAAAACAGTAACTGAAAGATACATCTAAATTGCCTCCAAAACATTTAATATTAATTTCTGAAACTGTGAAAAAAAATTTTTTTTCTTTTTAATAACAGTTGGTAGTCAGATTTTTAAACTGACTCCTTCAGAAATGCATGACCTGTGGTTTATACATATTTTTTTAACTATTAAATTTAGACACAGGTCAACATTTACTCTCCAATGAGCTGTTCAATCTCTTTACACATTTTCTTCTATGCTTTTATTGTATTCCTTTATTTTATGTTTAATTTTTTATATATGTTTAAAACAATATTTTTAATGAACAATTTTATGTTTTAATTTATTTTATTTTGTGAAGTTAAAATTTGTCTAAATATTATCAATGTGTTAAATTTATCTAAATTTATAAGTAATGTATTGAATGAAAGATTATTTATATCATTCTTGTATGCATCGCGAATTGTGACGGAAGTTACATTTTAATATTCTTCCTTGATAAATTTTACTGTTAATGTTACTCGAAGCAAGGGAGGCAAATATTAAAAACTGAAAAATTATACGTTATTAAATTGCAAAAAAATTTAATTCTTAAATTTTAAAATTGTCAAAAATTATAATTTTTATTATCTTATTATCTTTAAATTTTATTTATCTTTTATTAAATAATTGTGGATGCAATTTTTCTCTTGATTTAAGAAAACAATCAACAATTCTTTTTAAAATTCATTTTATTCACATTTCAGTAACAATGTTATATGATAATCACAAATTATCAAACATGAAATAAAAAATATTAAGATAGGGAAACTTTCTCTTCAAATATTAGAACTATCTACAGTGATAAAGCTACTATATGTATCATTCAGTAATGGAATTTTTTGAAAGAAGTACTTATTTCCATGTAAAAAAGGAAACAGATTGGATAACTTGTTTATGTAAAAAAAATTAAGTTAATTGGTTTTTATTAATTTGGAATGTTGGCATTTAAATATTTTGTATGGAAAAAGATTAAAATTATTACTATAGTGTAATAAAAATTTAATTAATAGAAAATCTTAATTATTACATTTTTATAAATTTATATTAGAAAATTGCTATATTTTTAATAGTAAAAATGTACTATAGCAATACTGAATAACTGACTTTGTATAATTTTGTATGAAATTTTTATATGGTTTTGTTTCTAATTCAGTTATGTTATTCTATAGTAATTTAAATTTTGATTTGATTAATTTTATATTTTATTTATAATCTACTAAAAAGAATTCATAAACTAATTAAAAAAATCTTTCGATGCAAGATCTCAATTATCATTATATAACTTCTGCTTAGTTAATATATAAATAGATATTTTTTTTTATACATTTTTATTACAAATTACTGTTTAATACAGTTTATTTAAATAGAAATCAATTTTGCCATAATTTGTAGTAATACAAATATTAAAGAATTATATTTAAGTCATGAGTCTGTTCTATTAATAATTTCACTACAAAATGATAGTTTTACACCTCGTTTATCTGCAATTCCTTGTAGCAGTGATTTAAATAGTGTTATTTCTTGTTCTCTGTCATTATGTCTTTGATTTTCTAAAATAATAAGATTCTTGTGTTCTCTTTCTATTTCATCATTGGTTCTTTTTCTTCTAATGCTATAAATTTTTTATGTATAACTGTCTGTTTTTTAATTAATTTTTTATGTAAGTGTCTCTGATTTTCTAAGTGACTTTTAATTTTGTTTTTAAATTTATTCCAGTTGGTATTATTTTTAGGCCATGACTTGATACTTGTAGCATTTAAAGTATTAGAGTTTTTTGGGTGTTTCTCTTTACACATACTTGAAACATTTAAAGAATCAGGAAGCCTGTTTTTTGTTTCTGTCTGCTGAGTAGTATCATTTTGCTTATCTGATTGTGAATTTGAACCACTTTCTGTTTGTTGGAGGCAAGATTCTATTTTAGTATCCACTGCATTATTTGAAAAATTTTCATTGTAAACTATACTTTCGATAACAAATGATGGTTTTACTATTGTACATTTGCCAAAAATTTCATTTACTTTATCGTAACTTCCTAACAATTTTCTTGCAAATGCAGGAGAATAATTATTATCCACAACTGTCTTGTAGTCCCTTTTCAATTTTTTAATTTTTTCTCGACATTGTTCGCCTGTTCTATTAATACCCAGATCTGCCAATCTTTTGGATATTTTCTCATATACACACATGTTGTGAAGTCTCCCGGCTAATTGTTGTTGAATTTGCCGATCCGCCCAAACGTCTAATAGAGCGCATACTTCATTGTGTAACCAGACAACACCTTTATTTGTAGTTTTCGAAGACATTGCATACATATACAAAAATGCACTGCAAATAATTTCACATTCGAGAATATAAAGATAATTTTGTTTATTATTTTACTATGAAAAGTTTCTATATATGTTTTATTTTTTATGCAAATTACTTACTCCACAACAGTTAACCACAAAATCGCATTTGTTTTGTAATGAACATACTGCCAGATGCAAGAAATAAAAGCGAATGTTTATTTCGAATCAGTATGGAATCTGAATCGCTCATTTTAAAATGATTCGTACTGCTTAGTGATTGTCGTTGAACTACTTCATATACTATTGCTTTTCTGAAACAGTATATAAATGATAGTGCATATACGAAAATATGTGTATGTTTGAAATTGTTGGTACCAAATATGCACATATGTCAAAAATACATTGAAATGGTTCGAATTATAGATTGGCAAAGTCGTTCTTTGCAAGACCTTTTCTTTTTAGTGATGCATTCAACGTTTCTTTTTCATATTTCTGTAGCAAACTAAATATTCCAATGTTTATTAATTTAATGATTATATTGTTTTTGATTATTTTTTAAATATTTATTTTAAAATTAATTATTAAAAATTTTAATTATTTTTTAATTATTTAATAATTTTTAAATTAGATATTTTTAATTATATGCTACAAAAAATTGCAAAAAATTACTCGTTCATGGTTATTTTTTTTATGTACAATATTGCGTCAAAACTTTTTTAAATTCATTTTATATTGCTATAATATAAAAGTATATGGCATGCATAGTATATTTATCAATGTTGTGAAATACTTGTAAAATGTCAATATTACTCGTAATAATCAAATTTATATATATATATATATATATATATATATATATAAATTATCAATGTCCATTTAAAGCAAAAAAGATGCTATATATTTGACATAATTAATAAAAATTGCGATATTGAAGAACCTATTTCAGGATAGTATGATGGTTAATATGGAATATGCCTCCCGGACGGATGGTAATAATCAAATTTATATATATATATATATATATATATATATATATATATTACACTCATGTCCATAAATTAAGGATATTGAAGTTCAGGCAAAGAAAGGTACCTGGCGCTCTCCATATGAAAGTCCGGCGAGAATCAGACTGCAAACTAAACCTGGACTCGTCGGAAAATATCACACCAGACCACTGTTGCGGTGTCCACAATGCATGCTCTCTACTCCAGGTTAATCGCAGGCGACAGTGAGTTGCGGTAAGTGGAACACATCTGACAGGCCTACGAGCATATAGACAAATGTGCCCTAAGCGTCTGTACACGGTCTGCCTTGAAACTGCCGTACCGGTAGCGGAAGAGAGCTGACGAGACAGGTCTGATGCTGTGCTCCGTCTGTTTCTTTTGGCAGTAACTGCTAAATACCGGTCCTCATTCGGCGTTGTAACTCGGGGGCAACCTGTGCTGTAACATCTACTCACATTACCATCATCTTGGAATCGTTGTCAAAGCCTGGAGATGACACTCTGGGCGATTCCAAGTTCCTCGGATACTTCCAGCTGGATACGTCCACATTCCAGCCGTCCGATAATTCTACCACGTAAAAAGTCATCCAAAGGCTTCCTTTGTGCCATAACTATGCGGTTATAGCACTGAAAGGCTTTTAAAACGCTTGTGAACAATTTTACTTCTTTGCCACCATTCCTTATATACCCCTCTCTTACACTCGTCATTGTGACGTACTATCCGCGCCATCTTTTGGTTTCCTGTAATTTGCATATTCTTCTTCAAGATGTGTGTGATAATTCTACAGGTGAAATTTTTATTTTAGAGTTCAATTTCTGTGTGATTCTGAATTATCCTTAATTTATGGACATGTGTATATATATTTGATGCAGAGTTTAAATTATATTACAAAAGCTCGCAATTTTTATATTTATATTAATAAATAAATCATGATAAATTTTTCTTTGAATCTCTCTGGGCCACATGTACTGTAAAAATGTATTTATAGATTAAAATGTACCATGAGATAAAAAAAAAAAAGAAAAAGATGATAGTACTCGTCTAAGGTAATGAAATGGGATAGTGATTAAAAAACATGGCAGAAATGATTTAACAGTGATTCTTGCAGTCACGTCTCAGTCGGAAAAATAAATTGAACCCAATGAACAAAATTATCCGAAATTATCGTTCATGTCCGTTCTCGTGTTTATTAAGTTATAATAGAAAAATATCTGTTCGCTCATGACTAACACTTATCTAGTTAGCATTGCTCATCACAGTGGTTTTTCTTTGACTGAATAACGATTTGAAAAGAAATAAATTAATAAAAGGGTTCAAAAAAGAGAATATTTTACATTACCAAAAGCAGAGTTGACTATGAAAACAGCGACTGATGATTTTGATTATTCAATTTTCAAAATATACATTTTGACCTGATTTTAGAAAACATACGAGAAAAAAAAAGACTTCTAAGCAGCACATTAATCAGAAGATTAGGCCGGGTCCTTTTTTTTTTTTTTTTCCCCGTAATAACTTTGAAACTTTTTAACTAACTAACTTTCTTTTTAAACATCTTCTTTAAAATATTATTTATAAAAATAAACTTTGCTTGGCATCGTGATAATTATCTGTAAGCACACGAGAAGAGCAATGAGGACTGAATCGGGAAAAAAAATGATCTCTCATTGGGAAAAAAACAACAACTTAATATCATAAGTATCAGAATATCAAAAACCGTAAATTGAAATACACTGGCAAATTTAAATGTATTATGTGTGAACATAGTTTTTTGAAGAATGGCGCTCAAAATCAATGCACACGAGAATAATAACAGCTAGAATATTACTCGCATAAGCCTCAATCTAAGAAAACTTTCTCAGCTCTTACTTAGTATGATGCTAAAGCGGTAACTGTCTTTACTCTTGGATTCAATTGAATTATCTCATTAACATTAAGAGTCTGTTGTCAAATATTTAGCGCTCTGTACCACAAGTTTCGGCCTCGTATCCCGGCAAATACAGGGATGTTTGCAATGGTTCGGAATGCACTTTAAACTGTAGGTCCCGGTCTAATTAACCCTCGTGTGCAAAGGATGACCATAAATCGAAAATCTTAACATAATTCGAGGAATTTTTCTAAAATAAAAATTCCTTTTTTAAAAGGGTCAGGAATCCGATTCCTTCAAAAATACTCAACTCTGGCTCCCCATTTCTGTTTTCGATTTTTTTTTTTTTTTCTTTTGTTTATCTGGATTAAAGTTGGAACAATTGTAGCGACAAAAACTAACAGTCTCCAACAACTACCCACGCATTTGTGAACGTTACGGGTTTCATTCCAAAACAATATCGTGTTTGCACATAATAATGCTTGGATCCCACCCTTATTCTGTAATAAAAAAAATCATGGCCATACGAGTATATTTCGCTAGTATTCGGTAAGGAAAACGAAATCCGTTGATCCTTTATTGAATCAAAACGAAAAAGGAGCATCTTAAATCTGATTTTGAATTTAATCCACATTCTTCTGATTAAGTAGCGCCATGAGTATTTTTCACATGTTCAGATAATAATTTCTATGTATTGAAAATTTGAAGTGGGAGATTGTTTTTAGTATTACTAGTTTTTTTTTTTTTTGCAGAAAATTGGAATATGGTCTGATATTAATATCACCATCTATAATTTGATAATTTAGAATATTACTGTTTGCAATATAATCCACTTTTATAATATCAATAGTAAATACTTTTAAAGAAATTACTATGGAGATTATAAAAGTGGTCTAGTATATAACATTGAGATTCTTGTGAATAAATTATTTCGTTCATACCTTAAGGCGTTTACATTTTTTATGATTTTGTTCTTGTAAATTTGCAATTGCTTGATGGTGCTGGTTGTTGTTGCTGCCTATGTAGGAAAGACATAAATCATAGTTAGTTTAATTTTTGTAGTGAATGATCTTATATTTCTAATATTTAATTTCGAGTTTCTTCTGATAATCGGTTTAAATTTATTCCTGATATTGTAGGTTTTTGCCAGATGTGTTTTTCGTTTAATTTTTCATTGAGAATGACCCCAAGATAATTTACAAATTTTACACGAAAGGTTTCTTCATTGGATAGTTTAATTTTTTTTTTTTTCTATTGCTCTATCTTAGAAACAGTATTTTTGTTTATTTATTGCAATGTTCATGTGTAAAAATTGAAAGATTGCAATACATTGAAGTAATATATTTAGAATACACTATTGTAGTTTTCTAATGGCTTGACTTGGATTTTTTTGTGATTTAAAGATGATACCCGTGTCGTCTACGGCCGTTCCTTTGTTTAAAACCGTTGACTTCAAAGAGTGATATGTTAAAAACCGGAAAAGTTCTAAAAGCTTTCAAAGTACGGTACCAAATTAAGAATTGAAACCGACTCCGATCGAGTGGAATAAAAAAACTCACGTTTGTGGTCTGGCCGCCTACTTGGGGACAAAATAAAAAGTTTGCAAATCTCAGGTTCCCCTAAACAATGATTTAGTCAAATTATTGCTAAAACACATTTAAACAATTTAAGAACTTTGTAGAAGCATTACATGTATATAACGAAACAGATAAATTCCCAGTGATCTCTGTCCTAGTTATCTCTCCTGTATGTTGGAAAATGACTGTCAATTTAAAAGGTTTTAACCATTTTGTGAAATTCCTAAATAATATATTATTTATAAAATCGCAAAAATACCCAAAATTAAATAAAATTTGTAAAGTACGAAAATATAGAACATTTTCAAACAATTTAGAGATGAAAAAATGGTTATTCATTTGTCTCAAACTGTATTTGATTTTAAAACTATAAACTATGACTTTTTGTTTGCGATCTCAAATCCAAAATATAAAACCAGTTTTCATGATAAAAGCTATTATAATTCATGTCAAAGAAGAGAGTTGTACAAATACAAAAAAAAAATTAGCATAATTGCAAATGTATTTCAAGCATGAGTTCAAAAATTTGAAAAGCTTTAGATTTACATTGGCATATTTTATGAAGTCATTTTCTTTTCAAGAATATTTCAATTTCTAGAATAATGTTGGAAAAAGCAGCCAGGGAATTGGAATTATTAGCGATGAAACATGATTAGACATTGCGAAACCAGCACAAATCTTTAGTCCAACAACGAATAGTGTGGATTGGTTTAAGGGTGAATCGATTCTTGTTGGCCGTGCTAGTCTGATAGAGAAAAAAATATAATTAAAATGGAATTTTTTTTAATTTAGTGTTTTTTTATTATGTAATTTAACATTTTAATTATTAAAAAATTAATTTTTTTATAGCAAATAAAATTCTTCGTAATGACGTTTTTTTCCCACGACGCCGCGCGTTCTGAAACCATCAGACTTAGCCGCTTGCAAATTCGATCAATTGGTGGTCATAATATACTTTTATAATTGAATTTTTGGAACTAATGCAGAGTCAAAATATTCACTCTCAAGCAAAACTTTTTCTCTTTCTTCTAACCCTTAGTGTCTATTTTCAGTTTTTGGTACAACAAATCGCTTCCAATCTTCTAACTCCATGAAGTACCTGAAGTCGAAATATCATTCTTAATTGACCAATCGTAATCTTAATGAATTACTGTGAATATCTTTAACAAATTATATACCAAATTTCAAAAGATTTCATTAAATGATACGCATTTTATTAATATAATTTTTTCAATCTATATTAAATAAAATTTTTTATTAAATTAAAATTTTTATGTATTAAAATTTATTTTCAATATTAAGTTTAAAAAAATTTTGCATTTTCTTTCTAACTATATTTCTTTATCTATGTATACTTCACAAAGCACTAAGACTTCTATGGAGTATGTTGTCAAATTAAATTTGTTTAGATTTCTGCTAAATTTTGTATGCCAAACCTTTAACTATAGAATAATGTCGGCAACAAATTTTCGAAGAGGGGAGGGGGTAAATGATTTTAAATGAAAATATTAGTGTGATGAATATTAAATGAAGACAAGCTTTCAAACTTTAGTAAAAAGATAAAACATATTCCAGATCTTGTCTAACAAAAAAAAGTAATACCCAAATGTTAGAAAAATTTACTCAATTTTTTTTCATTTATTATAAATTAGGAGGTGTTATTTGTAGATTAGAATAAATTTAAGGCTTCAGGAAATAGTATATATTTTACTGTGACAACTTTTCTTTGATATTTACTCAATGAAAGTAATTGTATATGTAAAGAAAATGAATATAACATCTATCTGAAGTTTATAATATAAAAGTCATAAAAATCAGCCAAATAATTATCTATTTTTTAATATGTCCTATATAAACCAAATAATAAATAGTACCAAGCAGTCAGTCATCAACAAGCATAAACATGTTTGTTCAATAATTCTTCATTTTCAGAATTAGCTTTAGCAAAAATGTTTTATTTTAAAATCAAACTATAAATGTATATCAGCTATAAGGTTATTTTAAATTACTAGAATTTGTTCTGGATATTTTATTTAATGTCTTTTTTTTTTTTTTTTTTTTAATGTATATATTTGAATGAGTTCATGTGTTGTCTCTACCAGGTTCTATGATCAGTAGCATAGTAGCATTCATTTCTGAATCATTATATTTTTCCCTTATAAACTACATCTTTTTTTAAAGGATAATATGTATAAATAATCATTCATTATGCAAGTAAATCTGAAAATATTAATATTTATGTCAAATATTTTCAGCTTATTTTTAATTAATATCTGGCATGTTAATTATTTTTCTAGATGCCATACCAGGTCTACAGAATTTAGGAAATTCCTGCTTTTTGAATGCAATAATGCAGGCACTTGCTTCATGTGCTTCGTGTTACAGCTGGATGTACAGAGCTGTTGAATATGCCGATGAACAGCATAGTGAAAATTCTTTGCTTGTAAAGTCTATTTTAACTGTTTTAACTAGTAAGAAGGAATATTCATGTTGATTTTCTAATTGTTTTTAAGATTATCTCTCGACATGGTTTTTGTATAAATGTTCGTAAGTTATGCATTTTTAAAATTAAAATGAAAGAAATTAAATTCCTTTTCAATTTAATCTTTTTTAATGTAATTGAATGGATGATTAATGTTATTAATTCTTTAGTTATTAATTTTACTATATAATCTTTTGATTTTAATATTTATCTCTTTATTGTTGAGACCTACTTAATAAAATATAATTAATAGCCCAATTCAGGGATATTTTATTATACGCATATATTGTGTAAAATAAGTGTTTTTTCATTTACTTTAATTTATAATTTCAAAAGGTCATTTCCCGCCCCTAAATATTGCATCTAAAATATCTTAAATTCTTTTATTTATTTGTTATAATTTTATTGTTAGTGTTCCAAACATTATGACATTAAATGTTAAATTTCAATCCTCCTTTTAAAAATTCCTTATTTATTAAATGTATTTCACATATGTGTTTTTGATTTTGAAACATTTATTAAAACTTATCTCCAGTTAGTATTTTGAAATAATAAATGAATATTAGTACTCATAACCAAATTGAAACAGTAGGTAATTAAATTTCTAATCAATTAACAACTGTTGCCTGCAGTATTTTAAAAGATGATTTAGTGAGTCTTTATTTAATACTCACATGATGGCTTTTAGGCCAAGAGAGATAAAATGATTATTTACCAAACATTGAATAATTATTACAAATATATATATATATATATATATTTGTATTTTCTGACATAATTTTTTTAATATTATTATAAAGATAAATACTAATAGTACACCAAGCAATAATACATTTTGAAGAATTGCTGATTTCAGTTTTAAGGTTTAAAAGAAAACATAATTGACGGAGAAAACAGAAGTTTTGTTTAAAAAAAAATACCTTTAATGAAAAATACAGTGCAAATTATTTTTGTTAATAATAATATTTGTTGCAGCTTTAAATGGAAGTGAAGATAGTTGTAGTGGAGCAGAAGTAATCAAAGCTCTAAGATCCCATAGATGGATCATTAGCCATGAAGAACATGTAAGAATGACAAATTTTTAAAATATACAAGCTAAAATGTTATTCAACTATTGGATTTAGTTTTTTTTATATAAGTTGTTAAATATTTCTCATTTATTTAATGTATTTTATATATGTATAAGTTTTATCAGCTTGATATGCATTTAAAATATTTGTATTTTTTGATAAAAAATATTGTATTGCTTTACATCTTTTAAACTAACATTTGATTAAAACATTTAAAATCGCATTTATGTACTAAATTAAGATTGACTTATATTCTTCAATGAATCTCTATAACGGGTATCTAACTGGAATAATATAACCAGTATTAATACAGTATCTATATATCTACAGTACCAGTATTAATATCTATCTATAATATAATATAGTATCTATACAATAGTATAGATACTATACTAAAAGTTATTTAGAAACAATGTTAATTCATTCTTTTTAATTTTTGTGTCATTTTTATTTTGTACACAAGCAACTTTTTTCCCCCATAACCCCTAAAAAAACCCACCTCGGAAACATAAATTAAGAAGACAAAAGCAGTATTTTGTACTCAAAGCATACCATTGTTAAAATTAATAGAATATATATATATAGCGTGAAATCAAACAGTAGGGCTTTATAGAAACAATAGTGGTGGTATAAATGCTTATCTGATCAAGGAGAATAACATCTCTCTTAGTAAGGGATATGACCGCTTAATTGCAATGGTTGCTCTGTAACATTTCTCCATAGTTAGATCAGATTATCCAATAGGTGAGAATATAGTACTCGTTCCTTGATTAGCTTCTGCACGGTTGGAAAATCTACATCAAAATTCATCCCTTGCTACAAAAAATGGCAAATTTCTCATTTTTGCGCCAAAAATGCGATATTTCCTTTGTTTTGATTTAATAACCTGGAAAAATAGCCAAATATGAATGAGCCTATCTTCAGGCTTCGCTTCAGATCGTTATTGGAGTGGGCAAGAATCAACCAATAGAATAAGAGTTCTGCTTTATGACGTTTTTGCAGCGATAGGATTTATTAGTTACGTCAACAACATTCGTCATAGAGCATAATTTTAAATTGATTCCTGTACATCGTGGCGCCATCTGTTTTTGTTTTTAGGAATAAATCGGATAAATAATTTGTTTGTGAACAGATATTACTAAATGTTTTTGTAATTATTTTAAATGTATTAAATTTAAATTAATTTTAAAAATTTATTAATATTTTACATTTGTAGATTATTTCACCATCATGCATAAATTTTTTTAATCTCTAAAAATTGCTGAATTTTTCTCTACAACCAATATATTTTATATGTTCCTTTTTTATTTGTCTTTTTAAATATTCAAATTTATTTAAAAAATTTATTTTTAATATTTTTACAAATTAGCTGTAATATGTCCTTTGAAGGATTAAAGCAATTATTTATTTCCCATTTATTACTCGAACTGAATTAAACATAGAAAATCTATCATTCTGTTATATCGAGAAATAATAAAGTTCTGAAAAATAAGATTTGTTAAATAATATTTAAAAACATGACATTTATCCATGATTTACCTATAAATAATTATTGTTCATTCTCCTTATATGTGACATATTGCGTTTATATATTTTTTAAAAATTAGATTTAATTATTTTGAATATAATTTTAGATTTAATTTTAAAACTAAACTCTGCTTTTGCTTATGCAAATAGAAATAACTTAGAAAAAAATTGAGTATATGATTACCATTACTCAATTGAGACTCGTATATCGTTTGACACTTTTAAATTTTAAATGAATCTTTTATTTCTTACTATCATTTATTTAAAATAATTCGTATTTCAATTAAGTAACATATTTAATATAAAAATAACATGCCAAAACAAAATTTAGAGAAAAATGTAATATATTTTTCTATTAAATTATTTAATGATTTTTATATGAAATCCATTAAAAATTGATACAATATTTCAATTCGAAATATTCATTGCTAAGAATTCCAAAATACTCGAAGTTGCAAGAAGGATAAAGAAAAATTTTTAGCCTTTAAAAAATACAAAATGTATTAATAAATGCATCCATTACTAAAATGTATCCACTTTAATAATGGATTTATTTATTAATATTCATTAAACTAAAAAATTATTTATGTATTAAATAAATAAAAAAAATTTTAACATTCGATTCTAATTTTAATTTTCTTTTTATTAATGTATTTAACAATACATTAATTTCATACTGAATTTTAAATGTCATACAAAATGATTGAGCTTAATTTAATTTTGGTACAAATCATGTGATTTTACTTCATATCAATCATATGATTGCTAAATAATATAAAATTAATTTGTATATGCGTTGGACTGTGAAGAACTGTTAATGTAAAAATAAACTGTTACAAAATCTTTGAGAGCGAGAAAGTTCTACAGAAATGTAATTTGCTCTGCTAAAAAAACCACTAAAAGCTGCTATAAAAATCATTTTTTTATTTTTCATCCATAGCTTCTAATTCAATTATTTTCCGGTGGATATAATCATGACAAAAGGCATCTCTACAAAGCATTCCATTCATGTTCTATGGCATTTAAATCAAAGGATTATACTGGCTAATCCATTCTAGTGATATCTTCCTCTCTAGAAGCTTCTCATAAGAGACCATTATGACATGAAATTATTATCTATTGAGGCGAAATTTGTCCCAATGGCATCTCCGAACAAATGCACATGAGAGAGAATAACTTTGTTACAGTAACAGAGGTCGTATATGTCCTAAAGTTCCTGTAAAATTAAAAACCCTAGAATGTCCAAAAAATTTAATAACGCAACCTGAAATTTTGAGTGTTATATAAAATTTCTCGGATCGGATCCCAGGCTGAGACAAACGCAAGCGAGCTAATTAAGGGCGTATCTTGACGCCTATGGGTTGAAGGAATGGCGTAATAGAAACAACTGGCATATCAGGTAAAGAGTGTGCTGTGAAATAACTACGCAATTCAAGGAAATTACGTTATCGTGTTGGTTACATTCTTTGAAAAGCGATAGAAATCGGACACTGCAATTGTTTTGTGGGGAAGAGCGAAATTGGGGGCGATAATAAAATATGTAAATGAGCTCGTTTATTTACGACTTTGTGAAAATTCCTAGCGTTTCTTTATCTTGGCACCGTAGTAAACACTAACGTCTGGATTATGACATGCAATGCGGCAGATTGGAATATGGGCCGTAAACATGGCTTTGCTTTCCATATTTGCAGTTCTGGTACAATGAGTTGAGGAGAGGGGAGATTTCAGTTTGAAGGGGCATTGAGGAATGAAATTGGTTCTATTGTGAAAAAGGTTTATAGTTTTTAAAAAGACTGGGAGTTGAGTTCTGTTTTGTTTAAGAGAAGTGAAGAGATTAGGAAACCTTGTGGCAAATTGCTAACAATAGGTCTGGTTGTGAGAATAATTCTGTTGTAAAGTCGTACTATACCTTGTAGAAAGCTTTCACAACATCTAGGAATAAAATTCCTGTTGATTTCATACTTGATAGTATTTGCAAGAAAATCATTGTAACTGTAGAATTTGGGTATAGAAGTGCTTATCAGTGTTGAGTTGACAATGTTTAATGTATATATAATCACAAAATTTAATGTATGATACATATTATATTGCATATATAGTTTTTGTTTTCTAATTTTATAGGGGTTTTTTTTAAATTTAGAATTCATATATAAATTTTGCTTAGTAATATGAAGCATTCAAGATTCGGATTCTTTCAATATATATATTATAATTTATGCAGATTTAAATAATATAATTCATTTAATATTAATTAATAAATAATAAATATTCAATTACAAGATAATTAAATGTAGCTTTTCTGTGCTTTTAGTGTTTCATGATTAAGTAATAAGGATTTCAAAGAGAAAAAAAGATTTCCCCCTTTTCACATATTTCCCCCTTTTCTTCATAATGTTCTGAAATTTGACTTGAAATTCTCGACTAAAATGCATTTAAACAATTTTCTTTTTTTCTCCATGTGCAGTTCACTATATTGTTCTTGTGAGAATGCATGGTGGATCTTTAACTCTTAGTATGTTTTTAATAAAATTTTTGGTAGTTTTTTAATTTTAGGAAAACGGTGTTAAAATTCTATACATCTATATAATATAGTAATATTGATATTAAAATATATAATTTTCATCCTTTTTAGGATGCCCATGAACTCTTTCATGTCTTAACTTCAACTGTGGAGGAAGAGCTTTTAGCTTTGAACCCTGTAACATCACTTTTGGATACTAAAAAATTAGAAGTATGTAAATTTATCTTATAAGTATTACTTACTTAGTATTGCAAACTTTTTATTATAATCTTTTAAAATATAAGTGTATTGGAATCTATTGCATTTTTATTTTAAATTTTATTGAAAAATCGTATTGCCCATCATTTTTTTTTTTTTTTTTTTGTATTATTTATTTTGTTATTATTTTGGAACTTTCATTTTGTTGCTTTTTATTTTTAAAAATAGTTATACCTCACTTTTATTTCAGAATTTGGAATATTTTTATTATCTTTTAAATTATGCAAAAACTGTTCTTTCTGAACTTGATAATAAGTTATTTTATATTTAATTTAATTGGAAATTATGCCTGATGATTTTGATGAATTTAATACTTATAATTAATTTCTAGTAATGCAATCATAAAAATTCTGTGATTAAAAACATTTACGGATATTATTTAATTCATCAAGAAAAATTCAATCTGTGTATTTCTCCTTTTCGAATAAAAAATTTTTTTGATTAAAAAATATTCAAATTTTTATTACAGAAAGAATGTATTAATCCTGTTATTGAAAAGAAAAAAACTATGGTTCCACCATCAAATACTTTGCCATTGAAGCTTGCTTTCCCAATGCGTGGTTTGTTAGTGAATGAGTTGAAATGTAATTCCTGCAATTATAAGGTTATTCAATTATTATTATGCTTTATTGGAATCTTAATTTAAGTATTCTTTATCTCAATTATTTTAATTAAATCATTTTATATACGAGTTAACCTAATGATTTTTTGTTCCCTTAGCATCCAGCAAGATATGAATCTTTTGATAGCATTACATTGACAATTCCAACTCCAAATCCTGTATGTATGAAATTCTTTGGTTTTCAATTTTATCAATGAATTAGAAAATATAATTTCTAATGCTATAAGTAAATTATTTCAAAATGAAATTTATAGAATTAATGTTGTGAAATTTTGTTTTCTTGAATGTAATTTTTAAAAAAATATAAAAATCATTCTGTATTATAAACTGAATGTGAATTGATTAATTAGAAAAGCTGATTGTCTTTAATTTTATTTAAAAATATTTATTATTTAAACTAAACAGAAGATGAGTATCTATTTTATTAAACATTTTGCTGAAGAGTATTTAGTGCAATAAAAAGCAATTTTAGTTACTTATAATATTTTTGAAAATTAGCTTTATTAAAAATAATTGAACAGTGCTTCAAAAGATAATTATAATGTTTAATATTTTTTGGATTTATAAATTTTTTTCCCTCTTTAGGGAAATCTTACTCTACATGACTTATTGCTGAAATTCATATCATGTGAACTTATTCAAGATGTAGTTTGTGAAACATGTCCCAAAGAGGAATCAGCTTCAGAAAATACAGACCAAATAATAAAAACAATATTTAGTCAGCAAGTTAGTTTTGGAAAAGTAAGTTTTTTTTTATTTGAATTAATATATTGTCAGATAAATTTAATATTTCAAAGAATTAGTTTAAATATGCATTTAGTATAAATTTTAATATTTGGTAGAAAAATTAAATTTAGTTTTTTTTTATAAAATTATTTGTTTGCCTTAATTTGTACAGTGCTAGTATTTAATTACACTAAAAGACGATCAGTGTATGTAAATAATAAGAATTATAATGAATATGTGGTGAAAATTTTTCTGTAGTTGGAAAATTTGAAATTTTTTTTTTTTTTTTTTTTTTTTTGTATGTCTATATATTTCTCCTTTTTTGTTTAAGATTTAATAATTTTTAAACTTGAGATAGTTTCCTAATATAGCAATGCTAATCATACTAAAGGTTCATAGCTTTATAAGTTTAATGTTTTCAGTGTTTGGATTCTGAAATACTGTGTTAAATGGCCAAAATTAATGTGTTAATAATCTGTGTTAAATATTTGCTCAGTCTTTTTTTAACAAGATTAAAAAAAAAAAAAAAAAAAATTTTATGTAAAGCAACATTTAGAAATAAATTATTAATTAAAAATTATTTTAATTATAAATTATTTTTTATATAAGAAATAAATTATATGAAATAATTATATAGAATTATGGTTATAAAATTCTTAATTCTCATACATTTATAACAAAAGAAAAAAAAATAAAACAACTATAATAAAAGTGTTGAAATTGATTATTTAAAATTCTTTGAAAATTTATAACTAAATTATTTTTTTCAGTTGCCAGAATGTTTATGCATTCATATTCAAAGAACAGTATGGCTAAAAAATGGTCTTTCTATGAAGTGCCATGATAAAATCTCTTTTCCAGAAGTGCTTATTATGGACTATTATGTTCATAATCATTCACAAAAGGATAGACAGTTAGGAGCTAGTTATTCAAGGTTAAGACTTACTGGTGGAAATTCAAAAAATAGTCAGTGAGTAATTTTTCCTAAAATCATATTTATTGTATTTTAAAATATCAGAAAAATTCATTTTGATTGCTGAAACTAAAAAATGTCGGTATTCGTAATAAAATGAAAAATATTTTAGCATTACATTAGAGAAACAATAACATTATTTTTAAGATTAAATGATATGATTGAATTTTTCATTAAATTTTAAGACATATGTAAAAAAAAAAATTTCTTTCTAATAGCTAGTGCATATGTAAATATTTTATAATTGACTATACTAAGTGAATATAGTTAAAAATAAATATAATGTGTGTATTATGGCAAATTTTAATGTGTAATTAATTTAATGTGTAATAATAAGCATTGTCAGTTCTTAATTTTTTTTTTGTAATCATGTTTTTTCCCCTAGGAATATAACTAATTCTTTATCATCTTCTGAAACACATGCCAAGCCAATTGCAGATTTCAGTGATACTCTATTAAATGTCTTGCCTTTGAGTTTACCACCTAACAAGGATATGTAAGTTACATATTTTTATTAAATATGCACTTGGGGACAACCTAATTTGGCTGTGATGATAAGAATAAGAAGGATAAGTACTATGAGAATGATGCCTCCATAGAAAAATATAGTTTTTCCTCAGGTTTATGGCAAAAAAAGAAAAAGAAAATGTTGAACAACACATTATAAATATTAAATTATTAATTAAGTATTTAATTAATTTTTGAGATCCCATTTTGACATACCTTTTATAATTTTCCTTAAATTTGCCATAAGAGTGAGAACAAATTGCATGTTGTAGGGGTATTTTATTTTATTAGTAACCCTAAATGTCAAATTGATTGAGGAAAAAAATTGCCATGGTATATAATTTTACCCTCTCTTTCATTTCCAAGAATTTTATTGTTAGCCACAATCATCCCTAGACATTTATCCTCTTGAAAAAGAACAGTCTTTTCACTGAGTTGCTGAGAACTTTAAGTAATATGTAGATCAAAAACTACAACATTAAAGGTCACTTTAGTATCTTTTAAGTGATCTTCACTTCTTTAGTATCTCTTAAGTGATATTGCACTTTAGTATCTTAAAGTGATCTGCATGGCATATAAATCCATTCTTGTAGAATAGGTAAGTCAGATTTTGGTAGTCACATTTTGGCTCATGTTCCTTTTTATTCATCTATAAGATATTACACACAGCCAACTTTGGTTGTCCCCAGATAAGTTCATAAGTTATTGAATTATTAATATTACTAATATTAAAAAATATTGTTTATATATATTGTTTCTAATTAGTATACATTTAGAATATAAACGAATGAAAACAAGCTATTTACAAGTATACTATTTAAAATGTTCTAGGGCAAATATATAATAAACTAATTACAAAATAAGTTTTATAGAAATTAAGAAAAATATTTTGTCTTAATTTTAAAGCTTAACAAATTTTATATACAGTTTCTTATTCCAGAGGTAATTAGGGAAATTTGATTTTAAATTTTTTTTTATTTGAAGATAATAGATAGTGTTATAGTTTTGTTTGTCATTGATGGCTGGCTGCTCTATATAATTTCATGCCCCCTCATACAGGTTTGACTCTTCAAATTAGCCTTTTTGCAAATCAAATTAGCTCTTCTCAAAATTAAGGTTTTATTTATCTGTTCATACTTGCACATATGTATGTTTATAAAGACAGATATGCATATGTGCGTCTAAATATGTATTTCTCTATGAATAACGATGTATTGATAAAGATGCTTAAATATATATGGATTAACATGTATTTTTTTAGTAAGCATAATTGTGTGTTCATGTGTGAGTCTATCAGCATGTGCATATATGTGGATGATTGCTTATGTGGGTTTGTGTATCACTATGTTCACATTTATGCAAATATTATTGTATGAGACAGGGGGATGACAGAACCGGAAAGTCATTCAAAAGTCAGGAAATTTTGTCAATCTTGAGAAGTCTGGAAAATTCACAAAAATACCTAATTGTTTGAGAGAATTTCCCACCCAGCATGCGCGCGATCGGCGATTTTGTGGCCAAGCATGCTTACCAACATTATCATTACTCTTTTATGGCAATCTTAATTCTATTTTTTATGACCGGCTATCCAGTTTATGATTCATCTCATTTTAAAGTTGTGTTTCACTGATGTATTTGTTTTTATTTGTGCTCTGTTGCACTTGTGCTATTATTTGTACTCATGCTATTGCTTAGGTCAATTTAGAAAAACAAGGATTATAATATATTTATAATATTTTATTATTTATGTATTAAGGTAAAATTTATTCCTTAAACTTAATTTCACAATCTTTTAGCATCTACATTGATTGTTATTTGTTACTATTTGTTATTTATGTATTTAATTGCTGAAAATTAAGTCTAATGAATTATTTTGCATATATATTTTGAATGTATTAACCTTAAATTATTTAATCAGGTTTTCTTTAGCCTATGTATTGAATGCATATTTTAATTTATTATTTGTGTGTTTAATTATTAATTCTGCTCTTAAATTGGGCTTCAATTATATTTGTACATAGAGGAAAACAGCAAAATTCAATCATACACTGTCTCCTTTAAAAAAATAATTGACATGACAATCGTTAAAATAAATCATATAAATCTCTTTTAATAAAAATAATTTAAATGAAATTTATCTGTATTTAGTTCAGTAAATATAGTTATCTTGTAATAATTTAGGGGTTTACTGTAATATAGTAAACCCCTAAATAGTACAGTTTTAATATATTTTATAGGATGTTTAATTTTTTTTTTTTTTTTAATTTCATAAAAATGTTACTTTTTCATATTAAATAACCAGTGAAACTGTTTTTAATAACGTATATTGTACACATACAGTGAAATAAGATACAGACCAGAATCTTTTGGCATATTTAGCAAGAAAATAGCAAAAAAAAAAAAAAAAAAAAGTATTCAAATAAAAGATGCTGATTTCACTATTCTTGAACTTGTATGTTTTCAGCGTATTTGTTGACTGCCATTGGAATTCTTTAAAGTAGAATAAGATAAAAGATTTGCAGTAGAGTATTAGAATGAGTATGAATGAATGAATGAATTCCCGGTTCAATGTTTAGGTGGGAGAAAATATTTCTTATCAGTTATTGATGATTACTTGTGTAAAGTTGGGGTATTTGTAATAACGAGTTAAACTGAAGTTTTCACTTGTTTTGAGAAATATTTGCTAAAGTAGAATGGGAAACTAATTGTAAATTGAAGTGTAAAATAGATAACAGGCTAGAGTTTATATATAAACAGTTTGAAGATTTTCTTAGTGAATTAGATATCAAAGATGTATATATCCACACATACTGCTCAACAGAATGGCGCTATCGAAAAATTCAGTAAGACTGCAATGGGCGGAGTATGTGCTATGCTTCAAGATAGTGAATTACAACCAGGCTTTTGGGTGGAAGCACTTGTAATATTTGTTCATAGAAGAAATAAGTGTGAGCATAAATTAGCAGAAGGGTTCTCTAATCGAGATTTGGAGTGGTCACAAACCTTCAGTAAGAGTGAAATAAACAAATAAGAGTGATAAAAATATTTTAAGGTGATTAAAATATTTTTATCACTCTTATTTGTACATGTGCATAAAATTAATAGAAATAAACTTCAACACCAAGCTAATTTGGAATTTTAGTTGGCTACTCTGTGCACTAAAGGTTATAGGATTTCCATTCATAACAAGCATAAAGTTATTGAAATTATTCACGTAAAAATCGACGAAACTAAAAAAGGTGTTGGGTGTACTTGTTTGAAAAAATAAAAGTATGTATTAGCGAAGTTTGACTTGCGAATTAAAGCGTCAGATTCAACTGTTTCTCGAAGATGATCATTTAAGAGTTGATTAGGTTGGAAGAATTAAAGTTGAGGAAATTCCTGAAAATAGGGATAAATAAATTAGTGATTGGGGAAAAATAGTAAGAACTCGTAATAGATGGATAATATCTTTAAAGGAGTTCAAGAAATATAGTATCAAAAATAAAATCAAATTTATCCCTAATAAATTAGTTATATATCCTAAATATGAAGATTATAATTTTACTTCATATGAAATTACATGACATCTCAGTTTGAATACTATGGAGTAAAAATTCCTCAATTGTTTGAAGAAATACAATTTAGTTTCGATAAATTAAATGAGATGGTGCAATGCAAGAAGAACTTCTTGTAATGACAGAACTTAACGTATGGGATTTGGTTGATCCACCAAGTAATGTTCCTATCATTGGAAATAAGTGAGCATTTAGTATAAAGAATTACCTAAGTTATTAGTTTAAACAATTACCCAAGTCATTTGTTAATCTTTCTTTTAAAGTTGGTTATTCTTTACCAAGCAAAGTGTTGAAAGTTAAATTGTTGAAAACAATTTAATGCAAAATATATTGGACATTGATAGGATGTTTTTCGTTTTTGGCCTATAGGAGTAAACTTGATAAATCTAATGTCACAGTTTTCAAACAGTTACACTTTTTAGCACTGGAAAATAGTTGAAGAGGTTTTAATTATGTATTTGCATAAGTTGTTCAAGTTAGTATCATAAATTGGATGTTAACTTAATGATACTTTAAATCTTTTGGTTTGTATTGCATGCATTTGGAATAGTTTTAAAGAAATTGTTCTTTATAATAATCAAACAAAATTAATGAAAATTATTAATAAACTAAAAATATTTACATATTGTTGAAGTATTTCATATAATATTTTTCTTTTTTTTTCAGCATGTGCTCTTTTAAATACATGTACTTATTAAAAGCTGTAGTTGTACATTTGGGAGGTGTCTCCTCTGGACATTTCATTACGTATAGACGAGTGGGTACAAACAAGCAAAACGAAAAGTGGTTTTATACTTCTGACTTAGAAGTAAAGGAAGTGCCATTTTCAGAAGTTTCTGCAGCTGGTGCCTACATGTTATTCTATGAAAAGATGAGGTAGGCAGATAATTGTTTTTTCTGAGTATAGAGCTTTTTTCAGTTGTAGACACACAGTATACTAACAATTTACTCAAGGGTTATGAACAGTCATTGAACAAAAATTTATTTAAAAAAAAAGACTTGTATATAATGTTTCATTTATGAATTGTTTTTGTTTTCTAATTTTGACTAAGGACTTCAATGAATGACATGTCCATGTATAAAAGGCCTTCAGTTATTTTGTAAATAAAAATTGGATTACTGCATTTTAAAATTTTTAATGTTTTTATAGAGTAGATATCAATGTGTTTTGATCATGTTTGTATTTCTTAATATAACTTGAATTGTTTGAAAAATAGTAAAATACCAATAAATGTAGATATAGTTGCAAAAATATTTTATTATCATTTGCTGTTTGCTATATAGCAGTTTTAATTTAATTTTAAAAATTATCAAATGAAAACTATCTTTTTTTTGGATATTAATTCAGGTTAATGAAATTTGTGCCATTTATTTACTGTAAATTAAAACTAAATAATATTAAAATGGTTGCATTTATTAAAATAAGCATTTGAGCAAAAGAGTTTTTGGTAAATATGCTTTAAAATAATTTCTGTAAATACTGTTATTTGAAAATTATACTGGTATGATTTTTAATATATTCTATGATTGTCTTTGTTTCTGTTAATGTTTTCTTTGAAATGTGTTTTTTCTAACTTTTGTTATTCTATACAATGTATACAATAAAACAAATGTTTGAAAAAAAATTATCTTTTATGATGACCAAAAGAAATAAACTGTTTTAATTAAAAGAAGAAATATAATTTTTCATAATCATAATAATCATGGTCTTTATTCTAATTTTTCATTTTATGTATAAAGTTTGCTCCAAAATTTATATTGACTTATGGGGATTATAGCAAAATCTCTAAAATTTTTCTTAAAATTGATCATTTTATTTCTAATGCTGTACTACAATATATCCATAATTTATCAACTATGGTATTAAATATTTTAGGTATTATGTTAAAAACAAATATATATACATATATACAAGAATATTTGGATTCAGTATTACTTCTATTATAAATTTTTTTAAATCTTTTGCTGGATATTATTTTTGATATGTTATTGTATTAGATATGTTTGTATATGAATTGCATTATTTGCTACTTCTTATTCTCTATTAATAATATAAGTCTAATGTCAGTAGATAATTATGCAAGTCTTCTATTTTCTGCATTAATTACATTCCTATTATTTTTATTTAGAGTTAGATATTTCAGGCTTTTTAAAAAAATAAAAGATGTAATAATTTTCCATACTCTATATTTATATCTAATACTCGAACTGATATTATACCAAATTATAGTTATTCAAAAAAAAAAGAAAAGAAAAGAAATACAGATTTTTTCGAGTGTGTGTGTAATATTTTATGTTTGATATGTTAAAATTTTCATTTATTTGAATTTGAGCCATATTTCATCTATTTGTGAATTCCCTATTATTAAAACTTTCAGAAATTATTGAAGTTGAGTTGCAAAAATTACTTTTCTCTTATTCTTGCAATTTTTTTATCAAGAAGTGAGATTTTATACATATAATGCCTTTGAACAATTCTTAAATTAAAAAAAAATAATAAACTTAAGCATTTTGTAATGATACTCATTTAATGCTAAATTTATTCATAAATGTGATTTATAAAAATATTTTGAAATTATATTTATGCATCATTAAAATGTTATCCAAATATGTTATAAGTGAACAAAACTTCTATAGGAACATTTTTTATTATTTTCAAAATTTATTTTAAAAGTTGAAATATGGTTTTAAAAATATGTAGAAATTTATTTAGATTGAATACATATTTTCTTAAAATATTTTAGTATTAATTTTAAATCTTTCTTATGTATGAATTTCTTATGAAAAGAGGAAATGTAATAAGAGAATAAAAGTTATAGAGAGATGAAAATGTGAAGTTACCTTGTACATGTATTGTTTTATTTATCTGATAAATTTCAATTTTGTGTTTGTTATTTAAGCGGCATTACTTATGTATTATATGTATATATTTCATTATAGATTTTATCTAATATAAAAAAAAAATTTTAAGTCTTATATGACTATTAAATTTATTTAAAATGGCAAAACAAGTACCTGTATAACCAGTATTTCAATATATCAGTGCAATTTTTATCTTTCCTATATGTTTTAGTCATTACGAGTGTAATAATATTTCTTTAGTTGGATAGTAATTTGCCTGTGATGCTATATTTAAAAAAAGTTAGTAGAGACTAAATTTATTTGTATTGAATATTACATCTTATAACTGTTTCATTATTATTCTATTTATTTTTTGTACATAATAAACCACTTGGAAGAAATTCTTAGCATCTATTTATTAAATCATTTTTAAATAATTATTCAACCTTAAAATACTTTATGCAACTTAACACTATTACATCTTTTTATTGCTTTTTTATAAAAGATTTTTTCCATATTTTAAAACTTTAAATTTATTTTATTAAATACACTATATTATCAACATATATCTAACTATTATCAACATATATATGTTGCACATTCTGTAAGATTTGCTGTGAATATGTTATTTTCTTAAAGTATAACATGTATTCTTTCTGATACTCAAATAAATGGGAATTTTCCCATAGTGGTGCCGAATTCCCATTGCATGGTGTAAATTCCCATTACAATGTTGCCAAATTCCCATAGCACATTGGTGCCAAATTCCTATTTTAGTGCAAGTTGATGGATAAAGGTTTAGTTTAACTGTAAAGCAAAAAAAGAGTTAAAATCTTGAATGCTGTATTATAATAAATTTTCCAATGTTGTAAACTAGTACATATTGCCTAATGTTTAGGATTTCATTTGCTGTTGAATCTGATGAATTTTGAATAGTATGATCCTTTTCTTTCTATTAGTGCTTCTGAGCTAGTTAGAAAAAATGACTTCTATTTTTTAAAAACTGCCTCTTATTCAAAAATCATTTTAGAGGAAAATTAAACTTTTTAAATATAGTTCATAAATTACTTAATATATTTAAGAGATTAAAACATCAATATTGAGTATACATTTATAGTAGATATATTACTCTATAATTTTCTTTGGTCTTTTTTTAAGATTTTACAATATTTATTTTGAAACTCTTCTATTAATTCATCATTGGACAAATATTTCTCAATGCAACGTGTTCTTAGTTCATCGAATCTTCCCTTTTCATGATTTGAATATTGTTGGGTTAAAATTATTTATCCTCGTGATGTTTCAATAAACATATTCATCCTCCATTGAGATTTAAATCAAAAACTTGCATTTCATCATGCAGTTGATAAGTAAAACTGATTCTACAAATTGAATTATTCTTCCTACAAGTGCTTGTATGATGAGTTTGACACTGGTGTCAGTCTCCTACTTGAGGTGCCCCTGTTTTTAATGAACTAAACGACATTTCTATATACTCGACAAGTGCAATATGAATAGAGGTTTTAATGAGGGGAAAAAAAGTCTGTTTCCAAATTAGGACTAATGCAGTTTTTCACGTATCCTTCTGGAATGCTGGTGGTTTTACCCATGGCAAGTTATCCGAACTGAAGGTTTTTATTTCTAAACGTAACAGACATTATGGACATTGTTGAGTGCAGTGCTTCAACAAACAAAAAACTTTACTTTTATAAAATTACTGGTAATCAGATTTTCTCACTGAAAAGATCAATACAAATAGTATCTAGTATAATAGTATATATAAAGAATGCCATAACTACAAATGTATTTTCAAGAAAATCAATGACAGCAAATGATAAATTAGAGGCCTTGAAGATTCAGGTCTGATATGGTGCTTCTAGCTATCAAGTAACCTTAAATAATCCAAAACTTGAAGACTTTTTATATGATTGGAACAGGGGCTCTATCATACTGGGTGATTTCAATATCCCCTTCTGTAGATGGGGCTGTGCTGGTAATACTATTGTATGAAACACCATTGAAGACTTCATAGACTCAAGCCAATTGCTTTTATTGAAAACACGAATAATAGCCCCACTTTTTTTGTTATGGTGGGAGGATATCTCACCCAGATTTACTGCTTTCCCACCCTGGATTAGAAAGGGACATTAAGCATGAACTAAATAATGCCTATGGAGGAGTGGGTCATCAAATTTTGTTAACAACCATCTGTAGAACTCATTCAATATACCATGCTCTTCGTTATATGCGATGGAACATAAGAAAGGCAAATTGGACTATTTTTGCAAAGTTTATCGACTTGCATGTTGAAAAACCTTTCTGTTGATTCAAGCGTAGATAGATCTGTACATGCCTTCACTAGAACTTTACTTAAATGGGCTTCTATCTGTATCCCAAGAGAACGAGTAAAGAGGTATTCAACCTTTTGGAATTCTAACCCTGAAGATTTGAAGCAGAAAAGAGATGGTGCTAGAGAGAAGGCTAGGAAAACCGGACAGAAAGAGGACTGTATAGTTCTCAAAAAATGTCAGACCGTCCTGAAAAAAGCTACAATTGACTCCAAGCGAACCACTTATCAGTCTTTTCTGGAAAAATTGAATTTTAGAAGAGATGATATTAGGGCTCATAATTTCGATTGTATTAAATAACCAAAAAGAACTTAGAAATGAACCCATTAATGTTGGATCAAAATCTCTTGCCATTACTAAAGAGAAAATTAGAACTTTTTGCATATATTAAGCTAAAATTTCAAATTTTGTTCCTCAGCATAGAATTAAAAATGGCGAACTTATTCCATTGGAGCTTTCTGTAACTTCTGAGTTCTATTCCCTTTTTAATGATGATTTCTCTGAATTAGAACTGGAATGACTTGAATGGCCTTGTCAAGGCAAAGAATCCAAGCCCCGACGGCATTTTGCCAGAGTTTCTCATTTAAATCGGGGTTTTGCCAAGAAACTTATTGAGATTTGTATACTTTACCTGGACGAGCGGTCTGCCGAGTGTCTGGAGGAAAGCAGAGGTGATCCCAATATTGAAGCCTAAAAAGGATCCTCAATGTCTAAATAGTTATCGGCCGATAACTTTGACGAGGGCAATGTGCAAGTTAATTGAAAGACTGATTTGAAATCGCTTTAATTTTGCGCTGTAGAGAAGAAATACTGTCTGAGTGTCAGATTGTGTTTAGGAAACATAGGAATACCTCTGAACAGATTGTTTATTTGTCACAGGAAATAAAAGATGGCTTTCTAAGAAAACATAGCTTTGACGCTAATTTTGTAGATTTTAAGACAGCTTTTGACACATTCTGAAGGAAACGGCTCGTTGCATATGATATAGGGGGTAATATTTATAGATACATTAAATCATTCTTAGATCAACGTTTTATACGTATTAAATACGATAATAGTACCTCTGGATATGTGCAAAGGCATAGATCGTTCTTTACACCGTTACTTTTTAACCTTATGATAAATGACTTTGTGGACTCTTTGCACCTATGAGCCTGAAATTCGGACTACGGGTAGAGACTTTAAAGCTGATTGGAATGGTTTTTTTCCGTACTCTCAAATATTTTTGTAAAGGTGGTCAGTCTATAAAGTGAGATGACAGTAAATCCAGATAAGATCACCTTTCAACTCTTCTCGCTGAGCTCTAAATATCATGACATAAACCCTAGATTCAGAGACCAATTATTAAAAAGAACTTAAAGTGCAACCTATTTGAGCTTGAATTTGAATATAAAACTAAACTAGACCGGTCAAATTAAAAAAGTTGTGGACTGTGGGGAAAAAAAGGGCTAAACTTCTAAAACGTTTGGCCTGCACAACCTGGGATTCCACTCAAGATGTCCTTTGTGCCGTCTATAAGACCGGCAGTTGAGTATGGTTGTTGAAGCTTACAGTAATTACGAAGACAAATTCGAAAAGATTGGATATATTCCAAAATCATTGCCTGAGATTTATTACTAGTGGTACAAGATCTACGCTAATTACTACTATGGAACACCAAACTGGTTTGAGCCCTTGTATGACTGTAGATGGAAAATGGCTTTAAACCTTTCTTAAAAAATCTTGAGAAGAAAGGACAATTTTCTGAATCATTACTTGCCGGCTGTAGAGAGGTTGAAATCGCAAAGAATACTTTCCTTCAGCTCGTTTTGCATTTCCAGATCTTTAGTGTCCACTGAAAATTTTTAACTTGCTAACGGATATTTGGACCTGTCTCTGATGTTAGCAAGAAATCTTCTTTTGATTCTGAACATTTCTGGTACATTGCCTTGGCTGCTATACAAGAATGTTTCCCTGAAGATTCTTGGTGTCATGTCTATACTGATAGTTCGGCTGAAGAGGCCATAAGAAATGCTGAAGCGGGAATTTATTCTACAGACTTTACGTTATTTTATGCCATTGGAAGGTACTTTGACAACTTTGATGATGAAATAGCTGTTCATTTCTTTGGCCTTAGACAAAACAAAACAGTGTGAAAAAGAAAATATCGTCTTTTTTATGGATTCCAGGACGACAATTATGACCTTGACAGCTACCAGTTACTGTGAATGTAAGATTTCTAGAAATTGCATAATAAAGATAAGTTGTTGAATCCCAAGAAATCCATAGCTATGCAGTGGATTCCAAGCCATTGACTTCAGTACATATTATAATGCTTTGTTAATATAAGTTTTCTTTAGAATAAATGTTAATGAAGTATGAAATTGGATTAAAATTAAAAAAATAATAATGATAGTATTTTTTAGCTTTTTTGACTGGATCATCACCACATAAAAAAAAATAATATACATTGTTAAAAGACAAAATTTACGTGTTACAGCTTCAAAGCAATAAGAAATACACACGTATCTTTTTTTATTATATAGAGAAATAAATTATTATGCGGAATTAAACATTGACAGCCAATATTCAAGCGTATATATATAAGTCAAGTAAAATTAGCCAATTCCATAAACATAATTTTAAATTCATTGCAAACATATAAAAACGTCTTTTCTTTTTCTTTTTTTTTTTTTTTTTTTAAAAAAAAAAAAAAAAAAAAAAAAAAAATATATATTATAAAACTACACGAATTTCAAAAAATTAAAAATTCATTTTACAATTTTAGTTGGGAGTTTCATCGCTTGATCAGTCTTGATTTAAATATCAGATCAAAAATAGTTTTATGAATCAAAGTATTTATTTTTCAAAATTGTTTAATACTAACTTTGAAGAGATATAATTTTTTTTTTTAATTTTTGGGATTTAAAATTTCCTCGTGAACGCTCTTTGGCCTCATTTTTAATACGCTTTTATTAGTTTCACCTGTATGTTTGTTTGTAACGGACTCTTTAGGCTCGATTTTGTCCTACTTTAAGCAATCAGATTTAATTTAAACGTTGTAGACTTATCAAGGACCGACGACAATGAAATATTTTGATAAGTTTATTATCTCATCATGATTAGGATCGCCAGGATTAGTGATTTTATTTTAACATATGAAGAGCTATTTAACCCATGTAGAATGAAAGTACCTAAGACATTCAAACCTATGTGGGACAGTGGCACAACGGATAACGCGCCTGACTACGGATCAGGAGATTCCCTATTCGAATCTTGGCTGACTCGACATATTCGCATTTAGCCTTTGTTTTACTCATAATTAAATTATTGTAAGAACTATAGTTCCAGTCCTCCGTACTGAACCTCATTTAAATATTATAGTTTAAAAACACGCTTTTAGAGTTAATCAAAGTAAAAAATAATTGTTAACATAAGGATAAAATTACTGACGAGAAAATTAATGCCACTGTTCTAAAAGCGTGGCGTAACTCTAACAGCATGTTTTTTACTTTTTTTAAACTATAATTTATTTTTTACTCTTTAGTTTGATTAACTCTAAAAGCGTGTTTTTTAGTTTTTTTTAACAATAATTTATTGTGTAAACGACGTTAAAAGAACGAAGTAGCAAAAGAATCCTATCAACTGCTATTGCAAATTTTGAAGTTCGCCTGCTTAAATATCACATGTAAAAAACAATGTTGCTGTTACTTTTAGTGGATACTCTTTTCAAATGGTAATAGACCAACTATAAAATATTATTGTTCTCTTTAAAAAAAAAAAAAAAAAAAAGAATATAAAATTCGAATTTTCTATTAGCAAAACTTAGTTTAATTAATTAAAAAAATTATATGTTCTAATTTAAAACTTTAAAATTTTTGTTTAACTTATTTATACGAGAGATTAAAGTTTACCGTAAAATTTGGAGGTCGGAATACCATCGTATCATTGTACACATGCTCAAAAGATTTTACCAGTTTTGCAAACTTTCAGCTACTTTAAGACGCCATTAAGGATGCGGATAAGTTAGCTTTATTTTTATTTAAGCTGACTTTCGATTCAAAACAAGAACAAAAATGTGATTATCGTTTCTAATATGTACCTCCATGAAATAGCAGCAAATGATAGTTGGTATATTCTGAATTTAAGTGGTTTTCTTCAGTGGTTTTTGAAACCCGAAATCCCTTGAGACACGTCGAGATCATTACTAATCTAAATCTTCCTCAACCAACTCTTAAGAGCCAGTTAGCGGGCGAGAGCTTGAAGATCCTAATCCTTGAGACATTCATATCCACTACCCCAAACCTGAATGGTTACATATTTATACAGATGGCTCGTTGATTGAACATTCACCAGATGTCGGAGCAGCAATATAGTCTTCCTTTTTTCTATGTTCCTGTCAGAAAACAAAACCTCGTTTTCGATGGAGAAGTATTTAGCTATTACTTCTGCAGTACTATTACTTCTTGCGTGATACTGCAGCAACTTATCCCCAGACACTTTTACAATAAGGTGGTTTTGCTGTCAGACTCCAAGGCTGCCAGACAAGCTATCGGGTCATATGAAGCACCGTCCTCTAAGAATATCGAGCTCTTGAAAGATTGACGGTAGATGGGCGACACGTCCTCCAGTGGATCACTGGACACTGACATTTTAGGTAATAATCGGACAGATTTGCTAGCTAAGAAGGGCACACGGATAGTCCAACAGCCAAATACTTTCAACTCATTTCATTCTGTGAAGCTTAATATCAAAATTCAAATGAGACGAGCAGTGAGCAATGCCTTGGATGGAAGGCAATTGTTCACTGCTCGTATCTTCTCGAGGAGTTGGAGGAACATTTGGTACAGGTTATTTCGGAGAAACCTCGTGGAAAAGTTGTCGCGGAATTTAGACTCGAACGGGCCATGACTGTTTGGCGAGCCATCCGCACCGCATTGACATTTTTGATAGCCCAAATTGCCCTCTCTGTGAGAAAGACGAGATCATGGACAAGCACCATATAGTAGGATGCCCGGTTTTGCATGAGGACTTGAAAATATATTGAAGTGTTGGAACTTTACTGATGAGGCATTGACATTTTTTATGGTTTTCTTTATCTTGTGTGTGTTTACAGTTTTGATCTCGTAAGAGTTTGCCATTTCCTCTTGCCGTTGGAAATGAAAAGTATGTAAACTTTTAAATCTTCACTCCTTTCTTTTTTTGTATATTAGGAAGTAAATTTATACGTTTTTTAAACTCTGAAAACTATGTCATTCAAACGAAGCAAGTTTTATTTCCCTACACCTAAGAAAAGGTAAATAATATTAGAATGTAAACTTAACATAACGAGGATTTTGATAGCAGAATGAAAATTTGTGAATTGGTAAAGAACTTTTGAGTATTGGGAATCCACAGCAAGAACATTCATGAAAGAGAAAATCTTGATGCAGTGATAAAGCGTTCAATCCTTGAATTCAAACGTAAATTTGTGCACGTCAGGGTATTATTGAGATGAATGCAATGTTGTAAAAGTGAATTATCCAGTCGATTAAAATGTTGCATTTATCAAGCTAAGGAAATTTTTGAGCGGTTGAAAGAAGCTGGAAATAGAGCAAAGGTACGAACTTTGTAATTAGCAGGAGTGGTTCAACCAATTTAAAACTCGGCACAGCATCGTGAAGAATGGACAGGCAGCAAGTGCCAATAAATAAATTGTATCTGTTCATTATAAACTCAATTCTATGATAGGTGACTATAGCTGTAAAACTGTATTTAATGTGATTGAGACTGAAGAAAGATGCCCCAAAGATTTTTTTATTGGAAGTGAAGAAAAAAACTTTTCAAGATTTAAATTACTAAATTCCGGTTGAAAGCAATGCAGCTAGTGACTGTACATGAAGACGTCTTTTAACTTAACATTCCAAAAATCCAAATATAAATCAAGTAAAAATATTTGGGCAACAGCTTCCATTTCCAAGATTGGTTTGCTCACCATTTCATACCACATTCAACAATTTTGAGGCTGGTCAGTAGTGTGTGTGTGGCAGAGTAACAGCAAACACACATAACAAATTTTACCAAAAAAATTCACATCAACAGAGATGCACATTCATAACTGTTGCTGAATTACCTGAACTATATTATCTAAAAAGAAGCAATACAATAAAATGAGACAATTTTTCTTTAGCAAGATTAATGCTTAGCTATTAATATAATTTCTTTTTGAAATTTTAAATATTGAATTATCACATGCCGTATGTACACTTGGAAAAAATGGCCATTGAAACTTTCATAGAAATGAAAATGACAAGAATTTACATTCTTATATATAAATTTATATTCTTTTGATAATGTTTTTTTTTTCAATTCCTACTATTAGTTCACACTATGCTTATATATATATCTTGTTCAAATTTTTAATCGTTAATAAAATCCTTTTTATTTATCCACTCAAGTTCAGATATACTTTTTTGAACTTGTAGTAGATGACACTTGGTGTTAATACAATTTTTTCAAATATTTATTCATTAATTAAATTAAATTAATTTTAGTTTTTCTTAGATTTAAATTAAATATATCTAATAATAGATGGCGCCAGATGTAAGAGGAAAATTTTAACTTTATTTGTAAAGGCCTTTTTGCAATATAGTGGGGAAAAAAGTAGGAATTGACTTGAAAAAAAAAAAAAAAAAAAAAATTAAGTTGCATACTTTTTCTGTTTTGTATTAAAAGAACATAGAAGGTGATATAACTAAAAAAAAATTTTTGTTAGATATAACTACCACAGTTATGTTTGAATAGCAAAGAGAAATGTATTTACTTTACCGTTATCAACATTTAAATATAAAAACAGCAGGGATAAATAGTGTCACTGAGGCCTTGAAGAACTCAGTAACAGAAGCAATCAATTAACATTGATTTATAGTTACTATATCCTTCTCACTTCAAAGAAGTTTAAAAAAAAAATTATATATTGCTAGTTCTTTCCCCTAAATAAAACATATGTAATATATTTCTTTTAAATAATACAATATTGCACAATTCATAAAACATATTTTTGTACTTTCTAATAAAGAGGATAATATAACCTGTATTAAATAGCACAAATGTAATTTTATATGTTGTAGGCACCAACTGCATTTTAAAGAAAAGAGTCACATAAAAATAACAAGTTTAATAAATATAAAAGTTCATTTTACAAAAATTTAAGCCTTGATATTAAAATGGATGGAATTATCTTTATCTTCAGTCATAATGAGAACTTAACAGTTTATAAAACAAGTTTGTCTCTGTATGTAAATGTTAAAAAATTAATGTATGATAAAAACAAATGCTTGTAAAAGAGCTTGATTAAAAAATTCACAAATATACAAATATTTATAATTGTATAAACAGATATATAACATAAAACAGTAAAATCACAGGATATGATGCAATGCTAACAAGTTGAGGGTTTACAGGAAGTATTTTCAGGAACTTTACTGCGAGAAGATAAAATATGTTTGGGGTTCCTTTTAACAGTAGATATATTTTTAGGAGAATTATCCATATCACTGCCTTCAGTATCAGAAGTTGTAGAACTAGTGCAAAGATTTCTATTAGTATCCAGAGTCCAACCATCTTTTTGTTTACCAATGTGGTCCGCAGATAAAACTGGAGGACCAGATTCCCTGTTTTCAAAATCATTGTTGTAGTACGAAAAAGTTTTGCCATGATCAGATTTATGGATAGATTCAATAGATGGGGAAGAATCGTGAGAATTTATCACATTAGATTTATATGGCGCTCCCAAACTATCTGAAACAAAACAATCTGATTTGTGTTTCTTTCCATTTTCTTTACTATGATTATTTGATGATTGGCTATCAATATTATTTAAAAAAGAAGAAAAGACTTTTAAAGATGGAGGAAACAAATCCTGGTTCTGACTGGGGCAACTTAAATCAGTGAATGATCCACCATCACCCTGGTCTCTAATATCACAGTTCACTGAGTTAATAGAATTTTCACCAGCATTGCAATTAATAATTTCATTTTTTTGAGTATCATCAGTGACAGTCCTGTGATCTCCATGAGAATGATTATATGGTATTGGAAGGCGTTTAGGGGGTAATGGAGGTTTTTGGCGAGACGGCAGAAGTTTCTGACTGTTATTAATATTAGCAGATCTAGAAAGAATATTGCTATCAGATGAGTGTTGATCTTCTGTAAGGCCGCTAATGTTATCAGCTGCTAAAATTGTTGATAGAGATGGAGCTAAGCCTAAACCCACATTTCTATCATGATACACATCTGGTAATTCTTGACTTAAATGCCTCAGTTGAGTATTAAGTGTATGCTTTCCAATAAGGTCCTTCTTTCCAGTTAAGCTATTATGGAAAGCTTGTGGTACATACAATGATTTTTCTCGGGGGTTGCAACCAATGGCAGATGGAACTCGAATTTCATGAATGTCAATGTTTTCTTGTGTTTTACCTTCAAGACAAGGGGCATAGATACCAGTTTCACTTGATGGATAATGTTTATTAATTTCCACTTGATGTACCTGAGCTTTGGTTTCCACCATATGACCAAGTGTAGATGCCTTTTTATAATAACCTCTATCTTGATCCAGTTTAGATAGTCCTCTTCTTGAAAATTCTTTGCCCATTGTCTTATTCACAACAGATGAAAATAAACAAGATTTCTTTTTCATATCACTTTTAATATTTGAAGTAGATAAATTAAAATTAGATATCTGAGAAGAAAGATTTCCTAAATCAGAATTGCTTCCACAAAAATCAAATTCCGAATTACTTTGAGACAAATCATTATCTATTAAAGAACTTGCTGATGATGGCTTTGGATGATTTTCCTGAAGAGGTAAACCAAACACATTCTTTTTAAGACCAACATATGGATGTAGATTACTAGGAAGAATCATTTGATCATTTAATGGCTCCATGTCTCTGGATATTGTTTGCCTTCGTACAGTTGATTGTCCAGAATCCCAATCAGTAGCAGAACTTGCTGAAGAAGAACTATCAGGACGGGCTCCATTGTTATCACTTGGTGGGCTATCATTGTACATACATCTGATTTTGCTTTGGTGGGACAAATTAATAGCAAGATGAGGGCTAGGTTGAGGAGATTGTTTTTGAATCTTATTAGATGATTTCATGGTATCTACAGGACTTGGAGTAAATGTATCACTCTCTCGACCTTTTTGATCACTTCCCATAGTGGCAGTTCGTCCATCTGGTTCACCTCTGGTTCTCGCATAAGTACTAAAAGCACCAGTGCTACTTCTGCCTAAAATTTGATTACCAATAACTGGACGCCAAGTTGGGAAGGCTAAAGTAGGCGTAGCAGCAGGAGGTGGAGAAACAGTTCTAGTATCACTTTGATCACTGTCGAGACTCTCTAATGAACTAGAATTTTCTAGAGTTAGACTTTTAGCAGCTTCTTGAGTATCTATAATGGGGGAAAAATCAAAATCAGATACATGCATAAATTAAGGTTAGCTAAATATTAGATATCTTGAGAAATTATCAAAATTTCATTTAGGAACATTAGGGACCAGATCCAATGTTTGTTTCAGAAGAGTGGTTAAAGAGTATTGTACTTTCTCCACATTCAGTCAATCGCAACCCATGAAAAATTAAATGCATTTAAATTTTATGTAGGGCCAATTTTTATTTCCCTCTATTACTCTTACAGCATATTTTCTACAACCTATACCAGCTGGAAGTAATAAAAGAAAAATATAAGTGGTTACTATTTTAAAGACATCATATCCACCATTGAAGTTTTTTCTTCGAGGTTGTCTTACAGAAGTAAGATTAAGAGACTTTGTCAGAGACCTTTTTTGGAATTTGCATGAACAAGTTATTAAATTCAATTTGGTAAATAATTATACTGTAAACTAAAAACTGAATTCTATGCAATTACGGTTATAAAATTAAGAGTTGATGGGATCAAGAGTAAACTAAGATGATTACCAACAATTGTTCTGATTTAAATCATTGAACTTTCAAAATAATATTCTAAGATATTAATTGATGTAAAATTTACTTCAAAAATTTGAGCTCTGATCTGTAACAATTTACCTGACATCTAAAAAAAGAAAAGATTTTTTTGGAAACTACAATTAATAAAAGTTGTTAACTAAATATATATCAATATTAATATTTATATAAATAACAATAGTTACCAAAAACAGCAAGAAGTGCTTGCAAGGCAAACTGAATGGTTCTTCTATTAGCTTGTTTGCCCATTCTCAACATAACTTCATCACGTCCAACTTCCATTAGATCAAACCCTGAAAAAAATGCATATTTTTTCTATCAATATAATACAATTTGCTATTAATAAAATTACCAAAATATAAAATATACTGTACTACATAAATTAAAAATTACTTGAAAACAATTACCTAATGAAGCAAGAAGTTCATGACAACCAGGTATACTCCAAAGTCTAACACTGACAGAGCACTCAATATTATCTGCATCTTGATCTTTATGAAGGAATTGTGACATCACTTGACGAATCTGATTTAAATTAGCAAAATCATAAGAATATTATTTAATTGATTATTTTAAATAAATTTTATGGAAACCAAGCATTCACATCAACAATAAATTTTAAAACCCCATAAAACTTCAAGTTTAAAAAGAAAAAAAAATTGATATTTTCTAGTAATTTTAATAGCAATTTTTCTATTAGATTTTATTAATTTTTCAGATTTGAAAGTAATTTTTTAATATATATTCAGCAAATTTTTTGAATTAAGGAATCTTTTCCTTCTTGTTACTATTAACATACATTTCATTAAAAAAATATATATAATTATCATATTTCGAAAATAACATTAGTCATCATTTTTATTTTTAAGTTATGTGTAAAAGCATTGACTAGTTTTATTCTTCAAATTAATAGATAATTAAAGATAATCCAAGTTAAAAATTATTTCATTGGTAATTTATATATAATGAATATCCTATAAAACTGCTGTTAATTTAAATTGCACCCCTAAAAAATTTTTTTATTTCAACATAAAGAAATTCTCTTCGTTTGTTGCTCTTCTCATTTTAAAAAGTTAATTCATTATTTCAATATTTTAATTCAACTAATTGTATTTACAATGAATTAAAGATAATATATTATTTTAACATTTATTATTAAAAAAATTAAAGATTATGTCTTAAATTACACAAAAAGTCAAAAAATTATGGAGTCTGGCTATATTAACATTTTTGTTAAATAAGTATTGTTCATTAATAATGAAAGAATATAAATACTCTACTAAATAAAATTAAACAATAACTAAATTAGTTCATAAAATAAATAATAGTGGATGATTGTAGGTACCATAAAAATTTTCAGAACTACATGTCAAACTTTTCAGAACAAATTACAACTCCCCCCACCTGCCGTTTCAGCAAAATTACAATAGAAAACTTGTCAAGGAACCCCATCTTATATTAATATATATATTTTAAAGAATTTTTATTTCAGAAGTATGCCTTAACATTTTTGAGAAGACAATTTCTGAATATGTAACATGAAATTTTTGGGAATACTAACATTTCTGAAATAAAATAATAAAAAAAACTATAAATTTTTATTTTTCTATAATTATTAATACACTTTTTGTTGTCATAACTACTAATTTTGAATACCTACAATAGTTTAGAAATGCACATGATATGTATAAAAAAGATTAACCATGAATATTTTTTAATTATTTGATACATGATAAATATGACCGAGCTATAGTTGCAACTTAAACATTAAAAAGTATAGTTACCAGTTGAATAATATCATCTGCATATTCTGGACTACACAATAGTTTTGTGATTGCACTAAGAGAAACTGCAGACAAACCTTAAAAATAAATGCATAATTCATAAATATGTTTTTTCTTATATGTACAAATACAAATCTATTTAGTCAATTATATTTATAATTTCGACAATCTAAACAAAATAAATAATTTCTACCTAAGAGGGCTTGCAAACTGGCACTGCACTGAGTCAGTCTTTCTCCTGGATCTGATTGTGGGAAAAACACTGATGCAGGTAGGCCATTTGAAGCAGGTTCAAAACGAAAACCAACTGATATCAATAATTCTTTCCATCCATTAACAGGACCAACTTTATTTTCAATACTCTTCTGAGTAGTATACATAGCATTTTTATGCCCACGATGTATTCTTTGCAAAGATTTTTCAACCTACAAACAAATAAATGCGATTAGAATACTAAAAATGAATTTTTAAATATCAATGCAAAAACATATTTTTGTTTTCTTAATCATTATTCAAAGGGGAAAAATAATGAATAAAAAATAATATACTTACCAGATGCAAAACAACCGTAAAGCAGCAGTGCATTTCTCAGGTGTTTTTAATAGATCTGACAATGCTTGTCCCATCAGAGCAACTTGATTACTCAAGTGAACATCACTTCCAACCAAAACAAAACTAGCCCAATTAGCAGGATGAGCAAAATGTTTTGTAGTTTGAATGGTCCTCATAGCTTCTGCCAAAGCTAAGCTTACTTTACTACCCTGAAAAAATAAAAACACAATATGAATTTCAGCACAGGAATAAAACAGGTACAAGTTTATTATCCATTCACATAATTTTCATGAAAATTTTCAAATTTCCCATATGGAAATATATGGAATTTTCACATATTTTAATTAAATTGTTAAATAAAATATCTATGACAATAATAAATGTAAAATAAAATTTAGGTTTAATAAGGAAAAGTAAAGTGAGAATTAAACAAATCCAATTACAGTAATTGCTTATTATATAGCATACTCAGAAAAAAAGTAGTATTTGTATTTAATATTAAAAAAAAGTATGAATTAACATACAGGAAGTAAGTGTAATTCTTTACATAATAATTAAATATATTAATAATCATGATATATAATTTATTTATTTAAAACTATGTTTCTTATTTTTAAATGACATTAAATTCTGATTTATCACTGTTAAAAATTTCATTGGTTTAGATAGTCATTAAACTATATTATGCTTATAATTTTCCATTGATATGAGATATAATGAAGGATTTACTAATCAAAATAATCATTAATGTATTATAATAGACAAAACAGTTGCTTTAGTTTGAAAAATAAATAGTTGAATGAAATTAAATAAATTGAATTTATAATAATTACAAAAATGCATTTTTATAATTATACTTTTATAAAAACTAATCATATTTATAAAAAATAAATTTAATAAGTATATTTCTAGCATTTAAATTATTTAAAAACTTTCAATATATGTTTGAAAAATTACATTAGTATAAGTAGCTAGCAAAAATATCTTTTATAAAAATGTAAACACATACCTGCAAAAGAGCCGAATAAAAAGTTCTTAATAATATTTTTACAGCTGCATCAGGGACCGGCCAAAGAGACACTAAAACACATTGAGCACCTGCTGCTAACAAGGCACGGGTAAGGCCAACTACTCCATCTGAATGAGCTCTGCCATGATGATTCCTTGTATGACAAGAACTTATAACAACTAATCTTGCAGAAAGACGAAGATTTAAAATATCAGCAGCAGTAAGAAGAAATTCTGATAGTGGTGGCAAATCTGTTGATGACAATTCTGATGTAGGTTCTTCTGAATAATCATTGTTTTCATGGCCAGTTTCAGACTGTGAACTGTGAGCGTAATGTCTAGATGATTCCATAAATTCCCCAGGTGATAAAACCACAGCAGATAATTTCCATGATATATGTGTTGCAAAGTGAATGCATTCAGCTTGTGATAATTGACTCAGAATATTTTCTTTTGTAGCTACACTTCCACAAACAGCTTTTGTTGAAAGAATTTCTCCAACTAAAGTTGCTTCTTGTTCAGCTTGTGGAATATCGTTCCAACCCCACTGTTCTGAAACAATAGCTGGAATCTTTGGGTTTCCTACAACCAAAGCAGAAGCTATGTCTTTACTGTTGTTTTGTCTTATTATTTTAGACCTCTGACTTGCTTTTAAGGCACTTATAGATGGTAAGACTGTTAGACTGAATCTTTCACACAAATATTCATCACAACTACTGTTTTTCAAAATTGCAAAAGGAACTAAATAGAGATCTCCATCAAGGACAAGTAGCAATTCTTGTAAGTCAGGATCTCTAGGTAAATATTCTTCAATTGGAGCTATTAGAAGATCATATAATGCATGCAACGGTGCGGGTCCTTGCCACTGGGAACGACGAGATCTTATACTACCAGGTCGACTTGTTAGTCCACTAGCAATGCTTCCCCCAAGGCTACCGACACTAAAAAGGCTGCTCAGACTGTAATTGCTACTGTTAAAAAGATGATTTCTATTTACCATCCTCAAAAATCCTGTTCTATCATTTTCCTAAAGAAATATTAAAAAATGAAGTATGATTAATTCTAAATAAAAGATTAATAATTAACAGAAAATAGAACAGTTTTAAAAATATTAAAATGAAAATTTTTTTTATAAGTAATGAATTTTAAGTGTAAAGATACTTCAAATTTTGAATGAGTTAAAAAAGTTATCAACATCAATAAACTTATTATGTAATAAGCATATATATGCAATAACTCCCATTTAACTCTTCTGATCTAAAATTAACAGATTTAGATATAACTAGTATTGGTTGATGTTAAAATTTTTAAAAAATTATATACCATCCATTTAATATCACAATATATTGATTTTATATATGCTTAAAACTTTGTATACGGAACTTATTTTTGAATCAAAAAGAATAAAAAGGAAGTATCTGAGCTCTCTGAACCACCAAATTTAAAAAAAAAATGTTTTTAATGGTTATTATTTAGTATGAATTATGTTAATGTTAATTTACTTAACCTTTCATTTTGTTGTCTTCAACAAAAATTATTTCACTTTTGGATGGGCAGATAATTACCATTGAGCTTATTTGAAGGAATTAGATGAGTGAATTAAGGTTATTTATATTTAAAGCCTGACACTCTAAAAGTTAACAATTGTAAGTATTATGAAGTATATTTTTTTAATGAAAAAAATAAATAAAACACTAGAATAAATTACAATATAACATTAAGGAATGTTTAGCTGCATATTTCAACTTACCCAGTAGATAGATTATTTATGACTGAGATAGCAATATATAAATTAATATAAATATGAATTTCTATTTCTTCAAAACAAGCAGGTTATTTTTATTCAAAAACAAGAGTGAGTGTAAAATCTAATTAACTTTTTAATCACTTTTACTTAGGCTTAATATGGCAAAATAAAAAATCCTTTAAGAATGTTGTGTAGGAGGCCTTTTGCCTAGATTAATAGCTTCAAATTGCTTAACTTTTGGAACTTAAATTCAAAATTCCTTTTAAATAAAATCAATGGAACAAATTTTTATTTTGTTTACACATTATGAATTGCACATATAAGTAAATAAAAGCACCATTAAATAAATATAAATTACACAAATGCTATAAATTTTAAATACCTAAAGATATCATATATTTGAATAAAACAATTTCATTTATTATTATTACTTCATTATCACTCAGCAATTTCATTGTATTTACAAATATATTTCATCTGATAGGCCTTTAGGAAAATTAAATAAATTTTTGAAAAATTAAACTCTTTAATAAGATAAGTTTTATTTTATGCAAATTCATAATAATATAATTAAAATAATTTAAACAATATTTTTTTATTGCAGTTTTTCAATAAGTAGAAAACAATGGAAATGCATTAATTATAAAATGTAGGAGAAAAAATATAATAGGCATAAATATGTATATATAAATGTATGTAGGAGAAAAGTGATTATGATGCTGAACTTTGAAACTGCTTTTTTTTCTATATATAACTCAGATTTGCTGATCAGCTCCAAAGCATTGGGGGGGGGTTCTTCACTAGTTTAAACAAAAAGCAGCCACATACCTGATTTAAACGATCTCCCAATTCTTCAAGTTGATGATTCCACAAATCTCCAGCCTCACTTTCCGTTTCACTAAGTGTTCCATTTTGAGATGTTGGTATATCAACACCAAGAGCTTCTCTGACATGCACAATATATTGTTCTAACAATGAACTAGTTGAAGGCACAGCTACATTGGCATCCCCGCTGCCATCATTTTCCATATCAGAAATATTACTTTCATGAAATTTTACAATTCCTATGAAAAATAAATATAAATCAATCACTAATTTTTTTTAAAAAAATCAATAAATAGAAAATTATATTTAGATTTATATAAATAAGATTTTAAAAGTTAATTGATAAAAAAATGTACATTAACTTACATATTCCATATAAAAGTTTTACAATAACAAGGGAAAAATATCTTTTAAAATCTTAAAAATAGGCAATTTTACAAAGTTAAATTCTAAAAAATTAGACATAACATCAATAACCTTATATATAGAGGGTGTTCCACATTTTTGTAGTGATTTTGAAATAAAATATATAAATAAAGATGAGAATTTTATTTTCTAATATGTTTCATCTGATAGGCCTTTATTGAATTATCCTATTACATCTTCATTTCCAAAATAAAAAAGTCTTCTTAAAATATCAAGGTTAATTTTGTTCTGCTCCTTCACGAGTCTATGTAATATTTCGGAATGCCATTTATAATGTAATTGCACAATAATCTATAGGAAACTTAACACAGTGAAGATTGTTTGGCTAAAGTGATAGAATGTCTTCTCTAAAAATAAGTGTTAAAACATATTTCTGATAATAATAGGAGTTAATTTTGACATTTTTTTTTTTTTTTTTTATGTTTCTTATTTTAAATTTTCCATTGTAAGAGAATCCAGAAATAATTATAAGCCCTTTAGCAAAACTTAGCTTGTTTTCTCTGAACCAGCATTTTAGATTTTTTCTGCTCTTTCCAACAATAAATTGATCTTTTTCAGCAGTAAATCAAACTTTTCCTATTGCAATCAGATAAATATATACAAGTCTCACGAATTATAACACATAATTTTATTTTTCACATGCCAATTAATTTTCATACAAAAATCTGCATATAGTCTCAAGCTGAGAATCATGTTTTGGCATTAATCAGGGAGCATAATTTTTTTTTATTTTGATTATCTTTAAATCTGGTTATATAATTTTGTTTATAGCTCTAATATAGATGTTTAAAGATTCTGTGATTAAAGTATAAAACAAGCCCACAAAACTTAACTATCTTTGTAAGATAGGAGCTTAAATTTCATTGAAAGCAAACCAATATTTTTATATTGTGACAAACTAAATCAATTAAAAAAAGATATATGTATGTATGTATGTATGTATGTGTTTGTGCATATATATATAGATAGATTTAATTACACATACATACCTTTATTTGGTACAACCAACCAAGTGTAAAGATAACCAGCAGCTATACTATAATATAATACTGTAGCCTTCTGCCTGCTAACAATATCATAAATTTGATCTACATTGGCTGGGTTAAAATTCAAAATGCTTTGTGAACTGCTGGTTTGTCTTTCAAGTAATAAATCAACAAAAGCCCTAGTACGCCCTCTTTCAGCAACAACCAAAGCTTCTTGATATCTACCTAAGCCTACAAGAACTCGCTATAAAAAAAAAAAAAAAAAAAAAAAAAAAAAAGAAGAAGATAAATTACTAGGTTGTACAACATAAAAATTCACAAATAATTTCATGCTTGTCAATATTTCTGAAATGTACCTGTAAAGCTTGGTATGAAGCAGTCTGGAGGTCAAATAGAGAAAGTTTATAATCACTTGTTCCCCTTGCTTCTCTCCTGATGTTTTCAAATAAGTCTGTAGCTCTGTATAATTGTTGTTGAGCACCTTCTAAATCATCATTACCCCACAATGCAAGTCCTAGCCTGTGTCGAATTCTAGCTTCATCTTCTCTTCTTCCTAACTGCTCAGCAATTAATAATCCTTGTTGCAGATAAGCAACTGCTTGTGGAGTGTTGCCTAAAGCATGATGAACTCGACCTACATAGCAAAATGAAATACATTAATATAATAAAGTAACATAATCATTTAATTTTGTTACATAATAAATAAGTAACTTAAATATGCCAAGACTCCATAAATAATTATAACATTGTCATTAATTAGTCTCTCAAAAGTATTATGTATTTTAAAAAAATAAGATATTTAAATATATAAAAAGATTAATAAATTAATCTAATAAAATTTAAACTGAAAAGTTCAAAAGAAACTCTATACAAGGTATATATATAGTATTAATAAATATAATCACATCATATTTACCTAAACTACTGTAAGCAAGTGTTTTTGCTACTTTATCATTGATTTGTGCAGCTATACTCAAATGTTGTTCTTGATATAAAATAGCTTGTTCAAAGCTTCCCAAGGATTCATGAGCTACCCCGAGATTTCCATAAGCTCTGCCTTGAGCAGCCATATTGCCAGTTTCTTCAGCAATATCCAAATCCATTTGATGATATTTTAGTGCTCTTTGCTGATCACCCATTTGTTGATACACTGTACCTAATCCACAAGCAGCATCAGCTTCTGCTCCTCTGTCATTCATTTCTCTAGCTAAGTTCAATTGATGCTCAAGACAAGCAATAGCCTGTTCAAAGTTACCTAGATTACTGTGAATGCCACCTAGTTCACCATAAGCAGCAGCTTTTGCGCTCGTGTTTCCGAGTTCATGAGACACAACCAATCGTTTTTCAAAACATACCTAATGAAATAAAATAATAGGCATTAAATTAAAATAATAAATTTTATTTTAAGAACAAGCAAATGAGTTTAAACACTTTTTATAGAATTTTTTGAAATGAATATACAATATATTTTTAGATCAATAAAACTCGTTCACTACTCGCTATAGTTCAAATATGGAAGAAATATTAATTACCAAAGCTTGCTGCAAATTTCCTATACATCGATGGGAATTTCCCAATCCTCGATACGCTCTTTCTTGATCTCGTAAGGATTGTCCTTTTAAAGCAATAGCTAAATATTGTTCATGACATTTAATAGCTTCTTCAAAATCTCCCAATGCATCATAACAATCGCCTAGATTTCCATATGCTCTTCCTTTATCAATTAAAGCATTGTTGTTTCCTAACTGAAAAAAGAAAACAAAAACATTTGTTTAATTAAAAAAAAAAAAAAAGAATGTTATCTTACTTTATGCATTTTTTAGTTATCTTCAAAAATTGAAATTTTAATTTAGCAATAATAAGCAAATAATAGTAATAAATTTATAATTAAGCACATGTAAAAGCAAAAAGTGCAAACATTAATATTCAATAAAATGCATAAATATAAATAATAATTAATAACTGACTAAGTCATGCACCACTTGAGATACCTCAACATATTATCAACCAATTATTGGGAATAAGATTTGACGAGTAAGGAGGTTGTAATAGTGACTCAAAATGCCAAACTTCAGAGGTAAAAAATTAAGCAGTATGAGACTAAACATTGCCATGGTACAAAATAATACCAACATACAACAGTCCGTTTTGCTTTGTTTTTTTTGAAAATTTAAGATAATTCATCAACAGATCTGAATAAGAAGCTCTAATGATTTTCCCTAAGCATTTACTGTTCCAAGATAATGCCATTTTAGTTCCAGAAAAGAAAAGCTGAAGAATAATCTTTTCTGCACTTTGATCCAGATGAGGAGCATCTTTCAAAGATGCAATACCCTTTTAGAATTTTCTAATCAGCTCATATATTTGATGATATGACAAGCATGCATCACATGGTAATTTCATTCCATGATAAATTTTAATAGGCTTTATAAGTTTAGTTGTCAAAAATTTAACAGATCTCCGAACTTTTTATTGTGATTACTTTTTCTTCTACACTCTTCTGGTACCTACTAAACAATTCTAATATCACTAACTACAATACTGCCAACTTACAAGACAATGATATTTCAATACAAAATTTTATTAAACTTTTATGGCTTTCATTTGGCTGATACTTGTATAATTGAATAGCATTGATCATTATATCAATTTTAGGCATTTGAAATTAAACAAAATTTATAAACATCTATTTCTTTAAAAATTATTGCAAGCAATTTGAATGATATAATAGTAATAAATAATAAACCATACCTGTTCTAAAAGTGCAAGCTGCTGCTCAAAATATCCAATAGCATCTTCAAAATGGCCCATATTTAATCTAGATATACCTAAGTTGCCCAATGCCTGTGTTTCCAGAGCACAGTCACGCAATTCTTTGGCACGTTCTAACTGCTCCTCATAGCATTTCATGGCATTTGTATAATTTCCTAGGGAAATATGTACAGCTCCCAAATGGCCATGAGCTTTGCATTCTCCTCTAACATCACTCAATTCCTGTCTTAATGTTAATTCCTAATAAGAAAACAAAAATTTGTTATAGGAAACTGCAAAAATAAAAGGATATGAAAATAAAAGATACAATAAGCAATTTTTTAAGCAAATACATGCATAAATCTTTCTTTGGCAAAGCTTACATAATAAACAGAAACACATAAAATAAAAAAAAACATTAATATTTCCTTAAATATACAAGCTCTTACTGCAAAATTGATAAAATAAAAAAATTATATTTACTTGAGTGTGATAACCTAGAGCTTTATCAAAACACTGCATTTGTCTATGACACAGTCCTAGAGCCCCATATGCAACAGCTTCAAGAGATCTGTCTCCACTTTGTTTTGCTAGTATCAGTTGCTTCTGGTAAACTTTTACAGCTTGGTTAGGATCTTTCATTTTCATCAAGACATCACCCAAATTACCAAGGGCACGGAATTTTCCCTGAGAAATATCATTTAAATTAAATAAACAATCTTATACATTAATAATGATACAATAAAAGATTGGGGGTTGTTGTAAATTTTAGTTGAACATACTCTATTTATTGAAATAAAATAGACAAAATTTCTCAAAATAATTCATTATAAAAGGCAAATAATTTGACTTACTTGTAAATGTTTCATCATTTGGGCAACAGCAAGGAAGTACCTTTGGCATTCTAAAGCAGCTTGAAAATCACCTAATGCCAAATGGGATAGTCCAAGATTGCAATATGCTCTACCCATACTTAGGCGATCTTGCAGACCCTTAGCTAGCTCAAGGTCTTGTTCATAATAATGTATAGCATCCTACAATATATTTGTATAAAAATTAAATGAATTAAAAATACAATAAACATTACCTATCAATTTAAACTATTTGATGCATGAAAGTTCATACAGTAAAATAGTTTTAACTAGAATTTATAAGGAACTTATTCTAGCACATCATAATTCTAAAAGTGGTCTCATCTCCTTTTTACATGCACACACATGCAACAACTTTGGGGTTGATTTGAGTGCATTTAAATATGTGATCATAAAAATATTGCTCAATTTCTTAAAATTCCATACATGGAAAAAGGAAAAATCTTTTAAAGGGGTAAGAATTTTAAAATCAGAACAATGTAATAGACCAATTTTCAGAATTTTTTTTTTTAAATTTACATTGGACAATCAGAAATTTTATACTTAAAATTTAATGCTTCAACAAATTATTCTGCATTGATTTAAAAAATATTAAAAAACAGATTTATCACACAATTTTCTGTTTGAATGAGCAATTATAATAACATAAATTTTTATAAAAGCGGCTTATGCAAATATATATTTAAAAAAAGAAAAGCAAAAGGCATTATCTACCTTATAATTTCCAAGACAGTAGTGGGCATATCCTAAAAAATGACAAGCTTTGGCTTCACCTTCAACATCACTTATATCTTGACAAAGACGTAGAAAACTTTCATAATATGGAACAGCTTGAGAAAATTCACCTCTGGAGCTGTGACAGTTACCTAAATTGCACAATGCACAAGCTTCGCCTGCAGTATCTTTCAATTCCTGAGCAATATTTAAATGACTGTGGTAATGTAGCAGAGCCATTTCATGCATACCCAAAGCCTGATAGGCTACAGCTAAATTACCATGAGTTGAAGCTTCAGCACTTCTATCATTTACTTCTTTAGAAATGGTAAGTTCTTGCTTATGAAATTTTATGGCTTGTTCATAACGTCCCATGGCACTATAAGCATTGCCAATGTTTCCATAGGCACGTCCCATACCAGCTTTATCACCCAATGCACGGGCAATATTCAAGTGAGCTTGGTGTAATTTGTGTGCTGCATCAAAATCGCCAAGAAGCTGATACACAATACCCAAATTTGAGCAGGCACGTCCTTCTGACACTTTGTCCTATAAAAATATATTATAAATAATAAAATCACACTAATCAGTAAACTCTAAGGTATTAGGCAAATAATTAATTGAATTTATTTTCAATAAAGAATTACTCAGGTACAACAAAAATTTATATCTTTTCATTTTAATCAAAACATTATAATATATTTTGGGCATGAAACACATTGCAACAGGATCGATTTTGAAACAGTTCAATTTAGACCAAAAGAAAGGAAGTCACTGAAGATTTCACGAGTTTCTATGGGCATCACCATCACAAAACAAAATGAATGTCATCGATTAAGCACTATATTTATCTGATATGTACCATGTGACTTTTTCTTACTCTCAAAGTTAAAACTAGCAAGTCAAGAAAAGTGTTTTGACTTGATTTAAGCCATAAAAGAAAATTCACTGTAGAAACTGATGACCCATATTTCAAACAGCCTACCAAAAACATATGGAGAATTGGATCAAGCATTATCGTAGTTGTATCGCACTCAATGGGGCCTACTATATATACTACAAAATAAGTTATTGATTTTAGTGTTTTATCTAAGAATTTTGGATACTTTTTACACAGAATGTATATAATATTTAACTACTATCCATATTTATACTGAAATTTAAAAAAATCCCAATCAGTATTTATATTGAAACAAACATTTTTATAAATATTCAACATGTATCTAATAATATATATTTATTAATATGAATAACTTAAAAATAAACTCATCAAGTATTATTACAAAAAAAAAAAAATTAAATACAAAAGTAGCAATCATTACCTTAGTGCTTAAAGCCATATCAAGTTGCTTTTCATGCCATTTCTTAGCTTGTGGGTAATCACCTATACACCTAGCTGCATGACCTAATCCAGCATATGCTCGAGCTTCAATTGTTTTATCACCTAATTCTTGAGCAAGCCTCAGTACATGATTATGAAAAGTTATTGCTTGTTCAAAGTTCCGTCTATAATGATGAGAAGATCCCAAATTGCTATATGCTCTTGCTTCTTCAACCTTATTTCCTAATTGTTTAGCTAATCGAAGATGTTCTAAATGGCATTCAACAGCTTGATCAAAATCTCCCATAGCTAAATAGACAGCACCAACATTGCCGATTTCACGAGCTTCTTGTAGTCCATCACCAACTTGTCGAACCAATTGTACACATTGTTTATGGCTAGCTAAAGCATTTGGATAGTCACCTACTGCTGTATAGACATGACCTACAAAAATATCATCTCTAAATGAAATGTTTCTTGACAATACATATTTCACAGAAAACAAGATATTAAAATCAAAAATTTTAAAATAATTAGTTTTAAACCAAATGTAATATTTGTACATTTGGAGAATTTTATAAAATTCACTAAGCAGTATATACAGAGCTAACAATAGTTTAAATTTATTAATTAAAAAATATCACAAATAGCATGTTGGTACAAACCAAGACTAGTAAGAGCAGAGGCAGCTGCATATGTATCTTTACATTTCATTGCAAGTACTAATTGATATCTATGGCTAGTTAAAGCTTCTTTATAATTTCCTTTAGAAAAATATGCGGATCCCAAATTTCCATGAGCACGACATTCTCCAGCTTGATCACCTGCAATTAATAATTATTAGAGATTAAAACAAATTATTATGATGATTATTACAATATATTAAAACTGTATTAATCATAATGAAGCATATAAAAATATAAAAAAATGATAAACATACCTAAAGATTTCGCTACAGCTAAATCTTGTTGCATATAGGCAATGGCACGATCCAAAGTATTAAGGGCCCAATAGGCACTACTTAAAGCAGAAAATACAGATCCTCTTAATTTAAGACTGCAAGTTCCGATGCGAAGTGCAGATTCTAGAACAACAACTGCAGCAGCATGATGACCTGTAGCCAGAAGTTCTTGACCCACAACAGAAGTTATAACAAATGGTGATTTATCTAAACGCATTGCCTGAAGTTGCCTATAGGTTGGTTCTAATGTAGCTAAAAGAAAAAAATAATTAAAAAAAAACTATGAGGACAATTTATAGTTTATATATTATGTTTTTTTTTTTTTTTTTTTTTTTTAATACAAATAACTACTGATAAGGATGATAATAATTAAAACCTCTATTACACATTATTTAGTAAATCTTTACCTCTTAAAGGTGATTTCATAGCCGCTTCAACTAAACCAGCCAGTAAATGGACATTCTTGGAATCCTGAGCTAGCCCGGAGGCAAAAGCTGCCAAGGAATCTGCATGGCGCCCCAAACATTGTAGTGCCACACCTTGTCGATAATAAGCCTAAATATAAATTTATTAACATACATTCATTATTAAAATACTCAAATATTAATTTATTAAAATATTCTATATTTTAATATTCAATACAATATAAAAATATTCATGCATTATTTTTTTTAAATGTTTAAAGAGCATTAGACTAAATTTATTCTTACAATCTACATCACAGAAATTTTTTTTTTTATTGGCATGGAACATTTTAATTATTTTTTTAAATATGCTTTACTAAAAACTAAAAAATCCCAAAGCTTATTTATTATTAGATTCAACAATACAAATAATTATGTAAGTATTTAAACTTGATAAGTTTTTAACTTATAGAATATATGCATATATGAATCAAATAAAAAGAATGCTCAAAATAAATAATAACATTCACCTAATGACAGTTTAAGCTACTATTATTTAACCCGTGAATATTAATAATGACTTACCTTCAGAAAATACTAAAGTACATAAATACCAACCCTAATTATCTGTCTATTATTCAGAATAGTGTGTGAATTTTTGACAACAAAAATATAATTTGATAGTTTGTAGATGTTCAATTATGCTCATGTACATACAAATAAAATTTTGTTTTCAAGATTTTAAACAAGCACAACATTTTTTTAAAACCTAAAAAAATATTTCTGATGTCAAAATAACTTTAAAAATTAGCATTATATTAAAAAAAAAGTATAAGTTAATAAATGATACATGTATGAAAGAACTAGGATAAAAATCAAAATCAAATATTAATTCAATACATTTTATTGAAATATGAGCAAATAAAGGTAAAATATTCAAAAGGAAAAAAAAAAAACATTTAAAAGATTGTAAAGAAATTTTATCTGTAATCTTTATATTTGACAGAAAAATGAAAATTTGAATCAGAATCACAGCATAAGAATAACAATCTTCTAGAAAGCATTTTTTAATTTTTGGTATAAGCCTTTTTATCCATTCATGGCATATATTCCATCTTGCTCTTTTTTATTATTATTGTTAAAATATGACAACCTTACACCATCAACACCTTTTTTTTATTATTTATTTTACTTTCAAAAGATCAACTAATTCTTTTTTCACACTGAAATTCCATGCACTTATCTTGGGAGGGGGTGGGGGGATTTGTTGGAATGTTTTAGTATGACATTTTAGATTTGATATTTATTAATACTTTCGAGGGAATATAAATATTATACACAGTGGCTTATAATATGCTTCAAAAACTCTTTTACTGTCTTTTTTTTTTTTTTTTTTTTTTTTTTTTTTTTTTTTTAATGCCACATACAGATTACAGATAGAAAATGCCGATACCAACATTTCTTTACATTTAAAAAAAAATTATTAAGACAAAAGAACCTTTGGCCATTTGGAATGTAATTCTCGAGCTTTAATGGCATCTTGCAAAGCACGGCCATATTTTCCAACTTTAATATAGGCAGCTGAGCGGTTGCTATACAGGACATGATTACCAGGATCAAGAACAATTGCATCAGTATAAAGCCTAATGGCAGTAGAAAAATCTCCACTCTGACAGGCAGCATTAGACTGGCGAACTTTCTCCAAAAATAAAGATTTATTTGAAGGTTCAGACTCGAAATTTACTTCAACCTATATGTATGGGGGAAAAAAAAAAACTTAAAATACCAATGAATTAAATAACATCTGAAAAATGTATAGTAATTATTCTTCCACAATCATATTCATTAAATTATTAAAAAAAGAGTATAAGAATTACATCAAATCTATAGTTTGTGTGCTTCATGAAATATGCTTTATTAAGCCAACTAGCTGAAGTATTGAACAGAAAAAAAAAAAAAAAAAAAAAAAAAAACTACAAATAACATCATTAAACATTTATTTTTAAACTTATTTATATTCTTCCTTCTCCAAGAATTTTACGTCACACTAGAACTTTTGAAGAATATTCCTTTAAGAAATTGATTTATTCATGTGGAAGTTAACCCTTCAAATGTTTTGTAAGCTTTTATGCAGCACATGATCTTTGGTGCTATGGAAATTTTTCCACTTATTCCTTTATCTAAGATATATATATTTTCAAATACAAGATATATTCGTGCATGAATATAAAGTTGGCTATATATTTCACTAGTAATTATTAACGTTTGAAAGGGAAAATTTATAGCATATTTATAATTACCGGGATGCACCATATGGTCTAATATATTACACCAACAGTAACTTAACTGCATTTTGCTCCTTCAAATCAATGGAAGAACTTTCCAGCTTGCAGACTTATCATGCCTATTCTTACTATAGATATAGAAACTTTTTTCTAAGCTTTATTTGTTATACAGTTACTAGTACCACAGTTTAGAACCCATAACTGCTGCCTATAAAGTTTCTCTAAGCTCCTTAAATAGAACGTAGTAAAAATTAAACAAAATTATTACTTGTTTTTTATAACTTTACCCTCCCCCCTTAAAAAAAAAATCTAGAGACAAAAAAAAAAAACTGCATTAGTTTTTTTTTTTTTTTTTTTTAAATAATAAATATGAAAGGAAAATTATCCAGTTTTAACATATAATTCATATCATTAAAATATATTGATATTATTTATTTGCCTATTCAATAAGAATCACATTAATATCTATTATGCACAAAACATTACATATTGGAAGAAAATAAAAGTAAGTTCAGAACAAAATATATAAATTTTCTATCTCTACTTTTTTGAATTGCAATTATTTAAAAATGATAAAAGCAGGCTTGCTAAATAATTCTGATTAGAAAATTCCGTTTTGTGAAAGTGCCCTCATCATCCTCAATTTAAAACATTTTATTTAATAAATCCACTTATCTTTCTTTTCTTTTGATTTTGGAAGAAAAAAATACAATAAAACTCAGAAAAGCAAATTAAAAATCAACAACTATGAAGTTTTATTACAATGATTTATTATTAATAAGAAAAATGTAAGTTATTTTTCTTGTTATTCAATTAATAAAAACTAATTGTAGATGTCTCTAATAGTAGTGAAAAATTGCACAATTTGTTAAATCATAAGTAAACAAAGCTCTTGTTTGAGAAATCTGAGACAAAATACAGTATTCATCATTTAAACATCCAACATCATATACTATTATATACTAGAAAAAAATGTACTGCTCAACAAAATCAATATGCTATTGATACTTTTCCTATTAGTAGGGTAATACTTTAGACCAAATACAAAACCATCAACAAACATAATACACGGGTTTTATGTTTGGCATATATTATAGTAAACTATTGGTTTCTTGCACATATTTTGACTGGTATCTTACCAGCAAGAAAAGTATTGTCATATTTTTATAAACTGTAAATGTAACATACTTTTTGAGTTTACCAATAAAAAACAAATTTAAAAATTCAAATCAAGAATTAAATCTTCTTAAATAACATTGAAAAAAATCTAAGATAATCTGAGATTAAAAGGTAATTAAACTTACGAAACAGGAAAAAAATCATAGAAGAAAAACACAAACAAATGTAGCATTTACAGCTGAATAAAATTTTGAGAAAGTTAAAACTCTTTTTACATGAGTTATATAAAATGTGTTCCAAACGGTCTATAATTTAAAGAAAATACCTGTAGTTAAGCTGGAATATACAAACGATGAAAAAACATGATTGACAAACTATCAAACATACAAATTCAAACATAAATTTACATTTATTACATACTTATAAATATATTATATATTGATTAAATCAATATTCAATAAATGAAACTGTTTATAAATTCGGATATAATACAATAATTCAATAAATAAAAAATTTTAATAAAAATATGATTAAATTTATTTCACCTTAAATAAAAAAAAACACGATATTTTATTAACAATTTACATCGTTTATAATGGAAGTAATATCAATACGAAAATGTAAACAATGACTTCTGATAACATTTTACAAATAGAAAAATGACATTAAAAGATACTCACTTCTTCTGGATCTCTCTGATTTGGTAGTTCCATTCGTGGATTTGTTATAGATGCCAATATTACGTTTCATTTCTTCAATTTAAAAAAGTTCAACAATTAAGAAATTTAAATTTCTTTTGGAATAAAACAATTTTAAATTCACATAATATTAAATATGCATTCTGCATCTGTTACCAAATTCCTACGCATCATAATTCGAACACGAAACACATTTATACTATCTGTTCATTCATTGTAATAAAAAACAAAAACCGCAAGCAATAGTACTAAACACAGACGGCAAAGGAATGTGTGGAATGACACAACATATTAAACACATAATTTGGCAAATCAGATAGAAAGTTCATGGTCATATAAATTATAACAATTAGAAATCGAAATTGAACTAATTTTGTAAAAAAAACGGCAATACAAAAATATTAAAATACATAAAATTACAAAAGAAAATAAATTACAATACTAAATAATAGAAATGATTATAGGTTTCTCGCAGCTACGGTTAGTGGAAGGTTAAGGTTTTTTTCTATGGTCATTAAAAAAATATTGCCTGAAGCATTTGAAGAGGAACTTATAAAATGAAGTATGAATTTACTATTATGAAAACAATTTTTCAATTAATTTTTATCTTTTGCACAATTATTCTACAAAGTTTAAAAAAACCAGAAATATGAACTGAAACGCTTCTAGTTTTGTTTTAAAAAGAAATAGCCCAATACACTCGGAGAGCCTTTCCATGTTTTTGTTTGGTTTTTGTTTTAGTGACGGACAGTTTATCCTTCTTACTTAGCGGCTAACCGCCGTATTGAGGTAAATATGTTTCAATTTAATTGTAAAAGAGGTTGTAAATGCTTTAAATAGATATGTTGATGAGTTAATTTGTTTTTTAGAATTATTGTCCTTGAGTTCTTATTCGTTTCTTGCAGAAAAAAACGATGAGTTATAATTAATGATTAGATCAGGTATAATTTTAAATCTGTATGTTATTGTCTAACTGTAGTCGTATTAAAATTCTGCTTTTAATTTATTTGTTTACATCTCATATTTTTATAAATACTTGTATGAATTGTGATATAATTCAACTTAGTATGCCTAATTAACTGTTTTCTTTAATTTCATTGTTAAAATTATCTTTATTATCAAATTACTTACAATAAATTATTTTAATCCATGATTTGAAAATTAGCACAAAAGCTTTTTTAGAAGATTTTTCTTATTAAAATTTTTATTTGAAGTAACTATAAAGTATTCAGTACTAAAAATATAAGTGTTATGAAATAATGCCGAGTTTGTTCCTTAGTTTTCATATTTAAAAGAAATTATAATTATGTTTTTAATTAAATTAAAAGTTTTTTTTAGAGATTTATCATTTCGAAAAAAATGACTAAAATTTGTATTTGTAGAAACTAATTAATCAGGTATATTAATTTCAAGTCCTCTGTAAAATAATTTTTTTAATTTACCAGTAAATTAATTTTTTTTCATCATGGCTTTTCTTTTTTTTATATTAAATCGATGAAATTTATTATAAAATAATGAATTGAATTATTTATTAAAAATATGACAAATATTGCTATTATATAAGATTTTGCATTATAAGTAATTTATTATTTTAAAAACAATCTCTTTATTTAACAAGTATAAAAGTAATCGATTAACTATTTGTAGTTTTAATATTTCTTATTTTGGTGATTCCATTTAGATTTTGTGTTCTCATCATTAAAGTTGTTCTTGTATATAATTAAAAGGTTAATTTTTTTTTTTTTTTTTATTGATTATTTTATATACTATATGATATATAATTAATTTTGTTCTTTTACAAAAAGTGTAAATTGTTAAAACTTTAAAAATGAGTGTTTTTCATTCACTGAATACTTTGTTTCTTTTTTATTAAAAAAAAGCTTAAATTATTATTCAGTGTGATCCATGTAAATAAAACCTAATTATGTTTTTTTTTATTCATTTTATAACCATATAATAGAAATAAAAATAACCTGAAATCATAGTGTATAATATATTTTCCTTTTTTTCTGGTTTATAATTTTTTGAGAATCAAATCTAAATTTGCACATTCCTAATGCAAAGTAGATAAAGTCTAAAAAATTAAAATTAATATGCTTTAAAGTTTTAGGTGAATATATAAATAAATGAATTTCTATTTTCTAATTGAAGATTACTCTAAAGAAATGTGTAATGGCCAGTTCTTCTAATGTTTCTATTGATGAAAGTGATGGAGACATTACAAGTAATAGCATAATTCCAGAAGAAAATGGCTTAAGTGCTACTGATGGAACAGTTGATCGATTTGGATTTATTGGCACCAAAAATGCAAATTAGTAAGTACATAGTAGGATTATCATATTTTTTACTGTAATAAATTCAAATGAAATAAAGGATACTTGCAAGTAATGCAGTTATTAAGCAGAATAAGTATATGTTTGGTAACTATATTGGTGAGTTAGCCGATAATTTAAATTATGTCATACTATATGGATCATTATTCTAGACATGACAGATCATTATTCTAGACATGACAGATCACATTATTCTAGACATGACAGATCACATTATTCACTAATTTTTCCTGATAATAAACTAGAGGCCCAGAGTACTATAATCATAAGAATTATCTTTCATACTTTTAAATTTGTTAAATTTAATAGGTGCTTCCCTTTAAACTGAAAGACTTTTAGTGCTTTCCCAGATAGTAAAGAAGACATTATATCAAGTACATTTTATCATCAATTATATAAAATAATTTATAAATTTTTTATCTTTTTTGAAGTTAAATAGAATAAATTCTGTAATTTCTCGTCCCTAATTCACGACATTATATAACCTGCAATTATAATTTTTAGAAAGTATTTTTAGATTCTTGTCTGTTCTTATGTTTTATTTAACTTATAGTGTGCTGATCATGTTCTGTTGATATTGAAATATTCAATTGATATTTTAAATTTTCTAAATATTTACAAATTTTTAAGAAGGTTTTTGATACCATTATAATATAATAAATCAGTATAAGTATTTAAAAAGATGAAAATCAGAAAAAGAAAATATCCATAAATCATGAGAAAAACTAAATTATCTTCTTGACATATTGCTTGAAAATAAAATAAGAAGATCTAAAATACACACACAAAAAAATTACTGTAGGAATTATTTAATCATATAAAAAAAAAAGATTGAAAACTTCTTAAAATTTTTAAATTACCAAATTTAAAATAAAACAAATCTTTAAAAAAAAATTGTGATTTATTTTATTTGTTGTGGAGAGAAAAAAAATCTTAATCAGTATAAGTAACTTATTAATTTGGTCTCAGAAAATTTACTTCATTCTATGTTACTTCATCTATTTGTACATATGGTATATAATACTTGTTTCTTTTTCATGTATTGCTATTTTTCATCATCTGTAACTTTCATAATTTTTCATTTTTTTAAAGCAAATTTAAATATTAGTTTTTTTTTATAATTTTCACCAAAGCATCTGAGAAAAAGAAATTTACAGAATATGTGCACTGGCCTCTAATCCAAAATAGAAAATTTTGATGTGACGTGTTTGAGGTTGAGGTTTATGTAGAAAAGATTGAAAATTGCATTATTTTCTTATATTATTTTGCCCATACAAAAAAAATCATTTTTAAAAGAAGTTGCATCAATAGTCTGAATTTTCTTAAAGTAAATGAAATGCATGAATAAATCAAAATATTTTTGTAATTCTGAATTTATTAGTATTTATTTACACATTTTTGTTAATTAGTATAATTACTTAACAAATTTGTATTTATAAGGAATTTCAATATTATCTTTATTAAAAATTTTTAACATAAGTGCAATTTACGAAATGCACAATTTTAAATAACAATTTCTATTAATGTTAGATACCAATGAATTATAGTAATTATGATGCTGATGGTTTATTTTTAAACTTCTTTGTCTCTCCCTTTTTTTTCTTTACTAAAGTAGTGAAAATATTCGTGTAGCGACAAATTAGGAGAGTATATAAATTAAAAATTTGTTGAGGGACATCTTTATAGTATTCTGAAGTATTAATTTATAAGCAATCTCTCAAAAATTGTTATTTTAAAGGTGAAAATAATATTCATATGAATGATTTTTATTCTGAATATGTTTCTACTGTTAAAGAAACAATTTAAATTTCTTCTAATTCTTATTATTGTAATTTTTGTATAAATATTATATTTTTCTGCAAGATATTATTGTATTGGTCGACATTTAACAAAATATATATATATATATATATATTTTTTTTCAGTTCAACTATTCTTCCTGTGGAAATTTTGAGACACAGGGAATTAAAATGGCTGGAAATGTTAGAAAACTGGGATCTTTTTATGACCAAAAGATATAAAAAGGTAAAAAGTAGTTGTAAATGTAACAATAGTAATAATGCAGATTAATTAAAATTTATCGTATTTTTCTTATCATAATTTATTAAACTTCATTTGATTTATTTTTTTGTTTGAACATAGTTGCAAGTTAAAAGAATATTTGTTTTAAATAGATTTGGAGGGAAAGATTAAATTGCTATTTATTAAATTTTAGGTTAGGGAGCGCTGTAGAAAAGGAATTCCTCCAGCTTTGAGAGCTCGAGCATGGCAATACCTTTGTGGGGCTAAGTTTTATATGGATAATTATAGGCATAAATTTACAGTAAGTTGTTAATTTATTATTTAGTTATGTTTCAGAAATTACAGATTTATTTCAAATGTTATTATGTGTATGTAACACAATTCTTTTTAAAAATAGATAAAACAGTTTATTATGAAAAATTATTTTAATAATAAAATTAGTTACATTTATTGAAATACGTAGTTTGTACCCATACTTTTAAATCAAGATATTATTTAAATTAATATTCAATGAAAAATATGGAAATAACGAAATTAAAAGAAATATTACTTTTTTCTGGTTAGACACATACTATACATTTATATTTTTTAATTAAACTTATTGCAAATAATAAAAAATTTCTAACAAAGAAAAAAAAATTGGATAATTGGTTATTGCAAATATGCAAAATAAAAAATTAACACCTATAAATATCATAATTTTGAAAAATCTTAAGAAAAATTAAAATCAATGGAATTCAACAACTTATGAAGATAAATGTGTAAATTGTTTTTTTTTTTTTTTGAAAAAAAGAAAAAATTCCTGTGAATGTATGAAATCTTTTTAATCATTGAAACTGAACAACAAACATATTTATTATTTGAATTTGTCTTTCTTCTAATTCTCTTTTACTTGCTGAATTGTAGTTGATGTAAAATAAATAGATAAAGAATAATAGATGTAAAATAAATAGATAATAAAGTTATTCCTAGAGAATTTACAAATAAACTTTTTTTCAAATTATATGTGGTGTATCTTTGCTTTTTTCCCCCTCTTGTTTCAAATTACAAATGACTAAATTTTATAACCAATTACTATGTTATTTGAAACTGACTCTGGTTGGGATAGAAACTAATTAAATAGTGCATTAACTTAATTTTATTATAGAAAAAGTGTTGCAAATTATTGAATTGTCCTTTTACATATGTAATAAAAAATTGCACATAATATATCAGCATAGTTTAAAAAGTATATAATTTTAATAGTCTGAGTGAGGTTTATATATTTAATGCTCAGCTTTTTATTACTTTAGATTATATTGATTAAAACGTTTAATTGCTGAAAATTTTCACATTTGTGCTTATATTTTTCCTTTTATTTCATTTATAGCATAAATTTTTTACTGGCATTGTTCCCTTTCATCTTTAATAAGTATTTGTATAATAAATATAAATTGACATTTAATGAAAATTTTCTCTTTTCTTGTGATTCACATGTATTGATTTTTAACTAAACCATTTATTTTTACTATTTATATTTGTTGAAATGTTTTTTTTTTTTTTTTAAGAATAAAGATTATTTATTTTCATAAGTTAAAATTTATTACATAGTTTTACAAGTGATCTAAAATTCAAGATTTATACAATTGTGTATTTGTTTCCATATAAATGCATATTTTTTTTTCAATTTGATTAAACTTACATAATTGAAAATTTATATGTTTTTAATATATAATTTTTTATAAATACATAATATTATCTAATTATATTTCGTAGGAGCTTGATAGTGCTGCTGGAGATCCAAGATGTGTAGATGATATTCGTAAAGACCTTCATCGTCAATTTCCGTCTCATGAAATTTTTGTTAAATCTCAAGGCCATGGGTAAGCTACTTCCTTCATATAAGAATTTATTTCATTTGAATTCATTAAAAAAAAAATTATATCCATGCCTTTATTTTAGTTAAAATTGTTTTGAAAACATTGCTTATCAAAAGTATTCATTTTGTTCTTCTAATTGTTTATGAATCAAATTTAAATATCATTATCAAATAACATAAATAAATTTTTATGTAAAATTTATATTAATTTGTTGCATTTTAAAATAGGAAGAATTTTTAAAATCCCTTGTTACTCATTAGTGGAATTACTTAAAAGTTCATGCTTTATATTTTTTCAGTCAAGCTGACTTGTTCAGAATATTGAAAGCTTATTCTTTATTTAATCCAACTGTTGGATATTGCCAAGCACAAGCACCAATTGCTGCTGCTCTACTGATGCATATGCCTGCTGAACAAGCTTTTTGGTGTTTAGTAGCTATATGTGAAAAATACCTTCCAGGTTATTACAGCCCTGGTTTGGTAAGTTATGAAAAAAGAATCGTATATTGTTTTTTCTAAATTGCCTATAATTATTGCAATTATTAAACTTTACTTAAGATATATCTGAAAGTTTTATTTCAAAAAATTAGATTTATTTATTTTTAATGTTAATTATTTTTAAAAGGAAATATGTGATCAGCTGCAGTATGTTTTGTAAACTTTTTAAAAAGGTAGAACTAAAAAAAAATTTCTGTATTTTTAAATAATTTTCAATTGTGTCAAATTAGTGATGATAAAAAGGAATTTTGTATTTTATATATGTGTAAGCATATTTTTAAATTAGAGGAAAAAATTTTCTTACTATTAATTTGTAACTTTTTTTTTTTTTTTTTTTTTCAGGAAGCAATACAAATTGATGGTGAAATTTTATTTGGTTTATTGAAAAAAGCTTCTCCAACTATTCACAAACATTTGGTAACATATTTTTCTCTCTTACTCTTTTGTTTTTTATAATAAAATTTGTAAATACATTTATTTTTTATTTCTATTACTTTTTATACAAATCAAACTAAAGATGAATGCCATATTATATTTTAATATTCCTTCATTAAAATAGTAATAATTCCAATTATAAAAAAATCACCATTTTTTTAATAGAAAAAGCAAAGAGTGGAGCCTATTCTTTATATGACAGAATGGTTTATGTGTGCTTTTTCCAGAACATTACCGTGGTCTACTGTATTACGAGTATGGGATATGTTTCTTTGTGAAGGTAAATTTCTAGCTTTCTGAAACCTTATTTTCTAATTGTAAAATTAAATATGTAATGTTAGTTATTTGTAATGAAATATCCTTTTGTTTTCCCTCATTAACAATTTTTTACAATTTTGTTTGTTTGAACGATGTATAAATATTGAAAATATTACAAAAGAATATAGATTTTTTTTTTTATTATTTAAAACTTAAGGATGAATATTTTATGATTAAAATGAAACCTAAATTATAGATTATATATTTTTTCTTTCATTTTCAGGAATTAAAGTATTATTCAAAGTAGCTTTAGTTATTTTGAAAACAGTTTTTGCCAGAGCAGAGACTTTAAGAAACTGTCCATCTATGTATGAAACCCTTGAGTGCCTACGACATATTCCTGTTGAATATTTACAGGATGATTATCTTATTTTTCAGGTATTGTGAAATTTCTTATTTTAAATTTATAGATAATTAAATGTTAATTATTTGCATATTTTTAACAAAATTCTGCAAACTGGTTCATTTTAAATATTTGATGATAATAAAGATTAACATATTTATTGTAATTCTTTGCAATTTTTTTTTTAAATTTCGATGTTAAGAAATACTTGTTAAGTTAAGAATTTTAATTTACAAATGATGCATATAAAAATAATTTTTTTATGTAGTACTTATAAAATATTTCTGAATTGTAGTTTTTTTTTAAATTAAATTTTTTTTTTTCATCTTGTTTTAAGGTTTTAAAATTGAATATAAATGAGCATGACATGGAAAAAGAGCATCAAAAGCAAATAGCTAAAAGACGGGCTTTAAGAGAGCAACAAATGATGCAAGAAAGCTTAAATGGTACCTCTAAAAAATCATCAAAACAGCCTCGTAAAGAGTAAAACGTTTTTAATTTTTTGCAAAGCATTCACTTTGCAGTGGTGCAGTTGTTTTTTCTTTTACATTTGTGCAAAGAAACAATATTTGAAAGCTATCTTTTTATCTCCAATTTTTATATTTTTCAATCTGTAGTAAGAGTTTGAATAATTTATGGAGAGTTTAATATAAAAGCATAATTATATTAAATCTCCTAATTATAAAAATGTAATATTTTTAAAAGGATTTTTATGGTATCTGTTATCTCTTAGAATTTGTTGTTGTTTCAAGGCTCCAATGCCTTAACTCATGGTTAACTTTTTAGAATTTTTCTGTTTGTATATTGGTGAATTTGTTTATTATGTGTTAACAATCTAGTCTAAGTTATGTTTTTGTTACACAGTTTTATTTTTATGGCAAGCACAATTTCTATGCTGGTTTGTTTTGGAAACAATTTTTAAAATAAAAATTTGACATAATGCATCATTTTCATATTTGCTGAAATTTGATCTTGAGTAAAAAGATTAGTTTAAATTAAAATACATATTACTGCTTAAGGTATTTTTTCCACAAATTCTTTTTATGTCAATATCACTTTTGATGCATATTTAAAATATTTGCTTTTTTTTATCTGCATAAATTAGTTTTTAAAAACACATTTGTATAGAGAACACTAATATATTGAAAAGTCTAGTTGTTGATTTTTTTAATGTATGTTTATTCATTATAATTAGCACTTGATTATTATTGCTTAATTTTGCATTTTCTTGTTAGCAAAGTTTATGTACGGTTGGAACAACAATTTATTTTGTATTAATACATATTAAGAGATACTTTCATTTAATCATTTTTCATTCAAAATGCAAATCATTTGCATCACACTTTCATACAATTTTTCTTATTTTATATTTTGTTTGCTTCTTAGATTTGCTATATAGAGTCTTATTTGTAAGTTTTATTTATTGAATTTTCTGCTTTGTTTAAAAAATAGTATTTTTTCTGTAAATACTGTAACATTTAATATTTTTTTTTTCTAAAAATGTTTTCTTAAAAGTGTTTGTTATTTGAAGGTAATTAATATAGTTTTTTTTAGATATTGGTTTGTAAAATAGTATCTTTAGGGAAATATTTAAAATTTATGTATGTCCATCTATTTATTTTATCTTGAATTTTAGTATGAATTGCATTTTTGTGTTATTGCAATGTTTACTCATACATTCCAGAATCACTATTTAAAAATTATATTCTAAAAATTTTTCTATGAATAGAATGTTTTTATTTAGCAATAAAAAGGATAGCAATATTTATTTGCATATTTTTAAAATTCTTAAACATTTAATTCAGACACATTTTTGACAAATTTTATTTATTTATTGAGTTTAATTGCATTATAATTGAATCTTTCTTGAAAAAAAAATTTCTTGTTTTGATTTTTTGTTATTACATATTTGCCTTGAATTAAGTATTCATAAAACTATTTTTTTTAAATCTTCAAACAAATTTTAATTTTTAACAATAGCGATTTTATTGATTTTGATGTAAAATTATAACTGTATTTGTAATTCAATTTATTTCCAATGTTATTGGAAAATATTATGAATAATAAAATGAAACATTGCTTGTTAGATACCAATTTTGCTTTCCAGAAGAGGATGCTGTACTTTTGGATTATTTTATATAAATTTTTTTTGTTATCGCATTATAAAATTTTTTCATATTCTTTCTTTTCTTTTTTGTATTTATTATTTTTTTTTATTTTTTTTTTTTTTTTTAGTTATTTATATTTAATTGTTTACTTTCATGAATTTAATAAGCACAAAAGAGTAAAAATATAGCAATCACATCTTGATCATTTGCAGTATCAGATTATGAATAATAAATTTTTCATACTTACTTAAAAGACAATCATTTATAAAATTTTATTTCTATTTGAAAAAAAGTTTTTTTTTCTCGTTATTAATTTTCTGTTGTATTTAAAAATAACTTTTATTTTTTAAGTTTGAAGCTGCTAAGTGTGCATATTGATCATAATTTATTAAGTGTGCATATTAATATAATTTCAAAAAATATTTCTTCTATTAATGCATCATTTATAAAATAAATACATTGCTAAGCTTTTTATATATTTTATTCATTTTACATAGATCATTCTATGTATACATTTCTCTTCTTTCAATGCCATATTTTATCTCCAATCTTTTTTAGCTTTCACAATTGAAATATTTGCTGTACAAAATCATTTTTTGATTTATAAAAGGAGCATGATTGTATAATCATTCTGTAGATTATTTTTTTTCCATAAAAAGAAATGTATTGCATAATTATGAACCAAAAATATTCTATAATAAAAAAGCAAAGCAATTACAAAAGGTTGTTAATTTTTTTATTGCAACAAAAAATTCACAACCTTTTGTGTTTGAACATATGCAAATACAAAATTGTGATTGCTTAATATTTTTACAGCATTTATTGCATATAAAAATTTGTAACTTTTAATGAATGCAAAATTTAGAATTTTCTAAAAAAAAAAAAAAAAGCAATTGAAATGTTTTAAAATTTTGATTATAAATTACTTATCATTTTCTGTGTTTCAACAGAAAATTTTCTTATCCTTATTATTTTAAAATAATTCTTTGTATCATTAATGAATCTTGGGAAATTATTATTATTATTTTTTTTATTTTATTATTATTTTTTGTTTGTTTGTGAAATATGATTCTATTATTTTAAAATACATCATTGCATATCTTGTACTTTTTTTCTACTATTTGTAAGTTGATTATATAATTTGATGGTTTTTTTTTTACTATTAGTCAGTTTCACAGACCATATTTTGAATGACCTGTCATCTCAGGAAGTGGTTCTGACAGTGATGTTATGTTTTTTTTAATTATTTTTATTTTTATCAGTATGACATGTGAATTCTTGTGAATAGATTTTCTGTTTATAAAATATATGTAATTGTAATTCTGAATTTATTATTTTTTTTATTATAAAAATATTTATTTGAAATATTGTATTTAAAATGAATTTTATTTTTATCCGCTTCTGAATTTTTTTGAGTAGAAGATGCTAAAAATTATGGAAATTATAACAGTATTTTCTGCTCTTAAAAGATATGGCAGCTGGTGGCTATGACCACAGAAATAGCATATCTAATGCTAAAGTTCAGTGTAAAAATTAAAGATTCAATATATGGTGAAATTGATATTACAATTAGAGATACATCAGAGAATATGAGAAAGTATAAAAAAATGTGACTTGTTTAAAATATCTATAGTTAATTTTACATTTATGTGTTCATTGAAAATGTTCAAAGTAACATATGGTGAGCAGTAAAAAGATGATGTTTGGAAAAAGTTTTCAGAAATTTTTATAAATGTTCAATTATTTTTGTAATAGAAGAAAATAATAGAAATACTTAAAGAAGAAAATTATATTTTTATTTTTTAAATTTTATTGAAAATCATAAAAAGGAGTATAAAAAAATTTTAATTATTTAATTATAATAATTGAATTTTAAATATTTTTATTAATTGTATATTTGACATCTGTTATTAAAAATATTTTGTAATAATTAGACATGGTTTAATCGAATATTTTTCTGAATAACTGATCAGTGTTTTAAAATGTAGCTTGGTTTATCTGAAAGAGATTATGAAATTTTACTTACTTGATTGATGAAGTGACCTGTAAAGTCACTGTACATTAAAAAAAATATCTGATAATAAAGTAAAAAAAAATGTTATACAATAGTTTTCCAGTTATTTACCTTGGAAAATTGATTAAAATTACTGTATCATCATTCAGATTAGGCTGCAACTCTAGCAGAATGCCATATTTTTAATAAATCCACCTATCGGTAATCCCACCTTTTTTTTTTTTTTTTTTTTTTTTTTTTTTTTTTTTTCCATTTTATCCACCACTTAAAAATTGTGCTGTTTTAATATAAACTAAGGATGCACAGCAGTCTGCAATATGTACGTCATTTTTATGTTTAAAAGTTATACAATAGATATTTTTTGCAAAAAGTAAAACTAGATTTTGATTAAAGATAAAATTATGAAACATTTCCAACTCTTAATTTAATACAAAAAAAGGGTGATCATTTAATTAAGAAAGCATATTTCATAATATTTTTCATTTTAATTTGTTGAAAATCTTAAAATAAGAACTTTTGTTTATAATAGGGTAACTTGAGTACTGTGTATCAGTCTATTCTTTTATACCCCTCATACAAGAGTCTATAGAATTCAATCAGCTATCAGGATAAGTTAAGTCAACTATCAGCATAAGTTTGTTGTAACACTATATTGCATGTTCTATGAGATTAATTAGATTAAGTATATGCAATGTATTCAGAAATCTGTGCATCCTAGTTATTAACTTTTGTAGTTTCTTTAACCTAAATTTCAAGTTACAATTTGCTTAAAGATACAATATAAGATATGTATAGGGAAATATTAGTTTAAAAAATGCTTCATTTACCTCAATTATGTGACATAATTACTAAGAATTCTACAATTGTGAATATTCTAAAAGTGGTTTAAATTGTCATTTATCTATTTCAAATAAACCAGCATTAAATTTTGATGTTCTCATTTGAAATGTTTTGTTTGTAAAAAAAGAGAACAAATTTCTGTCGTTTTGAAAGTCATGTTTATTAAAGATCTTATTTTTTTTCTTTAATGTATATTATGGATATATATATATATATATATATATATATTTTTTTTTTTTTTTTTGAATCTTTAAAAATAATGAGTTGTTCCATTTATAGTTATTTTTTCCCTATTACATCAGATGGATTATTTTATAATTAGAATACCATATCAAATTGATTCCTATAATGCTGTAAATAGTAAAACTTCTGTGAAAATAAATATTAAATTTTATTTAATAGAAAAATTTTAGTTTTTTTTTTTTTTTTTTTTTTTAAGTACTGAATGTATAATCTATTTTATAGGGTGTTAAAAAAAACATACTTTGTAATTCTTACAGAACTTTAGCCTTATCAATTGCAGGATTTGGCAGCTTTTTAAGAATTTGACTCGAGCATTAGTGTGATATGGTTACTATTGTAGCTGTAAGTTGTTAACACCGCTAAAGTGCCTACATTTGTTTTTGCTGTTCAATATCTATAGTTCTGGACGTAAAAATATAACTCTGTATAAAGGTCTGTTTTCTAATAAAGAAAGTAAAGTTTAGATATATTTTTGATAATTACTTTCAAAGTTAATGCTTTTATTCAAATAACATGTATGTATCTAAAATATTTCAAATCTAAAGGCTAACATATTATCTTCATATGAATATAAAAGTTTTATAAATAAAATATAGTTCAATTACTTTTTATTTTCAAAAACATATTTTACTTTTCAGATTTAGTTCATTTAATTAAAAAATGAAAGATTTTACTTTAAAACTAAAATTTTACTGTACAATAATGTTAATTTTTCTTGAAAATAATTTGACTATTATTTATATTATTTGAGTATTGAATTTTATTATGTTATAAAATTTTTCAGACTAACAGATGACAAACTAGTGTTGTGAAATATATTTTCAGTATTCTGTTTTGTAATAAGTGTATTTGCCATGTACAGATTTTTTTTTTTTTTTTTATTGTTATTTTTTTTTTTTTTTAAGATGAATATTATGGTGACTTGAAGTAAAGTATTTTGTAGTGATATTAAACTTCATTGCTTGCCTTATTGTAAATGGTTGACACATAGCAAATTTTAGCAAAGTATTAAGCACTGTTCCTGTTTTGATTGTTCAACTTTTATAAGTGTACATATCATGCTATTAAAAAATAAAGTATTGTAATGAAATTTGTTTTTAATTTGTTATTTAAGCATAATAAAATGTGATAGAATTTACAATATTTTCATTCTATATGATATATTTAGAAATATTTAAAAAGTTAATACTGCTGCTACAAATCAGTCATGGTTAATAATCACAACAATATTAAAATAGTTAAAATTCATCATCATCAGTGGCACAACAGCCCCATGGTGGGCCAAGGCCGTCTGCCAGCTGGTGGATTTCTAAACAGGAGATGAATTTCTTTTTATGGGGTAGGGTTATCAGCACTATGCCGAACAGTCGTATTAGATTGGGACCTAAGATCCGAAGATAATTCCGAATCACTGCAAACATCTTTGGCACCGCCAGGACTCGAACTTGAAATCTGTGGTACCGAGCGCTAGTCACTCGGCTATTAGACCCCAATTAAAACTAGAACTAATTATTTTTCTATCTTAATTCTCAATAGCTTTTAAGTATTTATTCTTACCAATTTCAAAGTTTTAATTACTCATGTAAATTTCACAAAGTTGTGTACCAACCTCTTCTTAAATGACTTTGGATATCAAAAATAATTTTTATTCACTATTTTGCAACCAATCTAAAGTCTTAAGTTAAGAAAAATAATTTAGAATATTGTTTTAAAGAAAATCTTAAACTGACAGTAAGTAATTAAAACAATTATTTTGTGCTATGTGATTCAAAATTCAAATGAAGAACATGCTGATTAGATATATAAAAAGTATTATATAAAACTTAATTTCTTTTATTGCAATAAATTGAGTTCTAAAAATTATGCATAAAATCATTCACTCAATCTATTGCAATAAAAGAAATTTTGATACATAAAATTGTTCATTTGTATTAGTTTTCTTAAATTCATGCAATTTTTCATCAATTAAAAGTTTTTGCAAAGAAATCAAAATTATACCCATAAATTTAAAAACTGAGAATTCACTACATTTAAATAGACCATGTGCAAATCACTCTCAACAAAACAATTCAAAGTAATGCACTCTCTTCATTAAAAGGCCATAAGCAATTCTAAATTATTTAAACAGAATATAATAATATACATACACTTTTAATTATTATAATAAGTGTTAGTGTTTCATATAAATTAATATAACTCGTTTAATCAAGCAATGTGGGTAAAAGTTTGGTTAAAAAAATTTTGTTGTGCAAGATTTATCTTAGAAGAATATCACATTCACATATAACAAATAATGAAGCTTAAAAGTATTTATTGTAAATTTAATATTTTAACTAATTTAAGAATTAAGCTTATCAATTAGTATCTATTTGTTTAATTAAATAAATATATATGATCATTTTGCATAAAAGAAAATGCTAATAAATTGTTATTTAGGCCTTGCAATGTTAAAGGGACATGTAGAAAATCTATAATTTTTAACATTTTTTCTTAATTTCAAATTTATATGCTTAATTCTATGTGTTAATAAATTTATGTGTACAGGATACATTTGCACATAAAGTATTTAAGAACAAAATGATAGTTTGAGGAAAACAAATATTCTTAATAAAAACAGTTTTATTTCCACAGAATTTGATTCATGTTTTTACATTTGTATAGCAAAATCTTATTGAATAATATTACCTTCATCTTCAATGACGACTTCACAAACTATTGCAGGACTGGGTATGTGATCCTTATTGATGTTGTCGATAATGACACAGTTATACACTCCGAATTCCCATCGTTTGTGATAGTGTTAGGGTGATGAGCAACAAGGGATATCTCATGCCATCCCATTTTCTTCCTACAGGGAGGTTAAGTCAATGCCCCTGCCAAGACACTGGAAATGGTTTGTTAATATCTGGATCAAGAGAGTGGCCCAATGAACATCATATTTGTTCCAGCAGAACTCTGCTCTCTCTCTTACACAGATTATGTGATCCAGGAGTAACTGGTCGAGAATTTTCATTAATCCCAAACGTAGCCGTCTAGCTCTCCAGATTTGATCCCCTGGACTATTACGTCTGGGGCATCTTTGAGAGGGGGATTAAACAGCCTCACAATATAAATAGTCATTGAATACTGTCACTGTGGTCATTATGGCTAACATAAATAAAGATGACTTGATCCAGACATCCAATCGTTTTCGAGGGCATCAATCGAAGATGAAGGGATATTTATAAAATAGGATTTTACTACACAAATGTAAAAGCGGCTATAAAATCGGTTTTTCTATTAAAAATAGTTTTTCCCCAAATTATCATTTTATTCTCAAACACCCCAGGCCCTCTGTAAATTTATACATATTTATGTAATTGTTTATAAATATAATTTGTTTATTTTATACATTTCTAATTTAAAAATTTATCAAACAGAAATCAAATAAATAAATAAAAAATTAATTAATCTTTGACTATGATGGAGATATAGAAATAGAAAGCCATCAAAATTTTGTAATGGCTATAGATATTAACATATGTAAAAATATCACAAATGAAATTTTTAAAGAGAAAAATATTTTTGTAATTGGATACAGTTTAGCAGATATTTACATGCTTATGCTTTTCAATAAACTAATATTGCCTGAATAAGTCACAGAATGTCTTATGCTCCTGATATAAAAAGAATATATTTTTAAAGTTTCATTTCATCACCTTATATATTTGTGTGCATTAAAATGAATGAAATGTATGCTTATTTCTAATTTTATGTTAACAATGTTATTCATGATGTCTCATTAATTTTTTTAACTATAAGGACATGATTTAAATAACAATGTGAAGAATTGCTATAATAAACATAGGTATTCTTACATGACATTACTAGCATCTGCATTTTATAATGATGCAAATAATTTTTACTCTTATTACATGACTATTTTTATTGCATCAAGATATACGAGTATCATATGAAAACAAAGTAGTATAATTATAGAGAATTTCAATAAAATTTGCCCATGTGCATGAAAGAATATAATTTGAATGTAAATTAGGATCAAGCGCACACCCAGAAGAGTAGTTGACAAGCTTGAGTCCCCTCCATCAAGTCCATAGGTGAAATGTATGTACATGTTCAAACTTATAGCCACTTCTCAATTTATTAGGCCCAATTGTTTTATACTTAAAAACAAGTAATATAAAAAGAAATTTTTTAAAGTCAATTCCTATTTTTTTTCACTGTATTGCAGAAAGTCCTTTATAAATAATTTTCCTTCATTTTTTTAAGTTATCTGGTGCCATCTATTGGTAAATATATGCAACTTAAATCTAAAAATAATTAATTCAATTTAATTAATGAATTAATATTTGAAAAAACTGTATTAACATCCAGTGTCATCCACTACAAGTTCAAAAAAATGCATTTGAACTTAAGAGGATGAATAAAAAGTATTTTGTGAACGATTGAAAATTTGAACAAGATATATATAAAGAGAGTGTGAGTTACTAGAAGGAACTGAATAAGTTTTTAATAACTTAAATATTTGTTAAATACTTAATTTTTACAATTTTTCTTACCTGTGTCAATTTTATTCCTGCACTTAAATAGCTTTATTAATTTCATTGAAATATGGGAAGATGACATAAACAATACAATCAATAAGCTGAAAAACGAGAAAGGATTTAATTTTATGTAATTTTTTTTTAATTAAATTATTTTTTTTTTTTTTTTGTGCAATAATTCTTAGTTTCAACTCTTTTTAATGTATTTGTACCCAATGAGTCCAATGTGAAAATTATTAATAAAATAATTAATATGTGAAATTTCAACTTCAGATACCTTTTCTATTATTTATAGTTCAGTATGATCTACTGACCTTTCATAAACAGTTATCCTTATTTTGTCGAACTGCTCACCCCAAGACAAACTCCTGGATAACTGCCTGACTAGGATTGTAATATTTATGATTATGATAGCATTTAAGTAGAATATGCCACAATTCTATAGAAATATCTTAACTGTGATTTTTAATCAAGCATTAATTTTATAAGTTTTAAAAATGAATAATTAAAAATAATAATAAGTACATTGCATAAATTTTGGTTATCTTACTATATCTGATTTGCAGATAATCAAATGTCAACACATTTACATGAATTAACAATGTTACGATACAGTTTCACCGAGTCAGCTTTATTAAACATTAACATTAAAAAACCTCAGAATTTCACGTAGATTTTAAACCACTACATACAATCTGTGAAAAAAAAAATAGTTTTAAGAAATTTTATAAAAATAAATTTTAACCTCCACCCAAATATGCTTTTTGTTAAAAAAAAATTGAATAGAATTTTATATGAAAAAAAAACTTTACTCTAAATTTAAAAAAAGAAATGTAACTGTTGTGGACTATGGAAGGAAGCTATACTTTTACAAATGCAGCATTATATGCCAGTGTGTATTAATGTGTGAAAAAGGCATGGAATGAAATAGAGAAAAATTAAAACAATGTGCAGGAGCCAATTTAACTGTGATATTCATGAATATTTTTATATCTATGGTATTTATGAAGATTACAAAATGTTGAGAAAATATTCTTTTCTTTGATTTTTACCACAATTCTTAAATGGTTATCTTGTATCAATTTCCTACTATTCTTGAACTTATAACATAATGGTGGCACGAAAAATACAGTTTAAAACTAAAAAGGGGTTTATTCATTTTATGCCGAGGACAGAACAGAGTGTGATTGTTATATGGTATATCAAAGAACAGCAGCAGATCAGCCACAGATTATTTTAGGTAGAAAAATTACACCTGTGAATTATATGTACAACCTGTTATAGACAAATTATGGTACCAAATCTTTTTATGAAAAATAAAATACATATTATTTTAACAATAAAACAGATTTGAAACTTTATTGTAACAACATAAATTTTTTTAAATACATATAACACTAGTTACAAAAGTTGTTAAAAAAGTCAAACACATTCTTCTTTTATTTAATAAATAACATTGGACATTACATGAAAGACTTTCTAGTGAGCAATAACTTCAGCTAAATACTTTAATTAAAAATTTAGTCTTTAAATGACTAGAATATGGCACATTGCACATTTAATGGAAGTTAGGATATATCTAAGCATTTGTTCATTACATAAAATCTATGAAGATTGTCAAAGAGGCTTGTAAAATGATTAGTCATAATGTATATATTTGAAAAGCTATTTATGAATTTAATAAATGGCAAAGTAGTTTGAATACTTATATATAAGATGTTTGTGAAAATAAACTATCTTGTATGTGGAAGTAAAATATAAATATTTTTTTTTTTTACATGGAAAGACAAAAATGGGGTTGACAAATGAGCATAGAACTAATCCTGACGATATCTTGCCAGATCTTCATTTTCAATATTACATATTGAATTACAAACTACTTCATCGTGGACATTCCTATTTTTTAATCCATTCAAAGTAGCAGCAATAGCTAAGGCACTCTTCAAACTATTGGCATGCTACAAAAAAAAAAAAAAAAAAAATAAATAAATAATAATAATAATAAATGAACATAATAAAAGTTTTTTACAAAATGTAGCAAAGATTTTACAGTACATTTAAAGACACTTTTTGTTCCAATTCATAACATATATTTTGAATAAAACAAATAAAATGCTTTTTTAGATGTCAAATCAATATGCAATTAAAGAATTTAAACAAAAACTTGAATGTTTTTCTGAAATTCCATTTTTTTTTTTTTAATTCAAATATCTACTGATTACAATAATTTCATACATCATACAATTGCAAAACATACCATCTTAATGCAAAAGATAGAGGAAAAGGATCTTGCCAATATATTCATTATGATCAGCCTTTTGTATGATTTTATCAGATGAGAAATCATCCGGTGAATAATTAATACACCAATATATATACATATATATTGATACATTAATAATGAATGAATTTGAAACTAATGCATTAATAAAGACAAATTAAATTAATCTAAAAACAGCACATTTATATATGTATATATATATATATATATATATATATTAATAAATTATTTTGATATTTCCATAAAAAAATTACTACAAAAACTTGAAAAAATTATTAATTTTTAAAATTAAAATAATGTAAAAATTTAAGCATAATTTATAAATAAATAACAGCCAATTTTTGTTACTTTTGTTAAAATATTATATAGTATGTAACTTACCCGTTCCAGAGCAACAAGATATTCTAATTTACCAGAGCCAGGTTTGCTGCCCAAAAGGCCTGGTCCAGCACCTGGGGGGCCAACATATGGAAACACAATTATTTGTTCTGTATTGGAAGATGATGAGGGTAAGTTTTCATTGTAGGGTATTTCATGGATAAGGGATTCATTTTGTTCTTCGGTTTCGTTTCTTAGAAACATGATTTTTGTCAAGTCAAAGCATTCTTCTAAAGAACAAAATTTTTAGAACAATGATTAATCAAAATATATTTACTAATTTTTTTTTTATAAGATAAGAAACTGATAAAAAGAAAGACCAACCACCAAATTTTACAAAAATTTTAATTTGCCAAATTTGGTATGTTTAGACATTTATCGAGTTTCTCTTAATTTTGGAATGCATGCCAAAGTATTAAATTTAGTGCATTATACTAACATAATATGTCTACTACTACCTTTGCAAAAATCTATAAATAAAAAAGTATTTTCATCACTCAAGATTCTAAACATAAATTATTTATATATTTTAATAAAATGGTGAGATACATTATTAATTGTAAATGTTTGTAAGATATACATTTATAGTTATCAAAATGGTAAAATTATAAAACTGGTAACAATGAATGAATAAAGTTACATACAAGGAAATATCCTGAATATGAAATAAACTAAAGGAGCCTTATAATTATAAAGTTCTTTTAAGTATAATTTTTTTTATTTCAAAATACAATTTATTTATTTAACTAAATTTATTCCTCAAATTTTATTTTTACACATGAATACCAGAATTAAAATTTTAAATCATTTTGTAGAGTTAATAGTAAAATTTTCTAAACTCAATTTCCCTCACTCAAAAGTTGAATAATTTTAATCTTTTATTTCTGCTAATAAATTATCATTTAATTTTATGATTGCAATAATTTACAACAGATATTCATACAAAAAAATGCAAGAATTTTTCACCTGAAACTAATTGCATAGTTTCTCAATAATAAATTTATTATTTGATTACATTTATTAATTTTTTTTATAAAATAATAGTGAACGAAAAATCTAAGTAGAATTAAAATTAAAACACAAAAGAATTGCAGATATTAAAAAAATAATACATTATAGCAAAAATTGGCGAAGTATAGTATAATTAAATATTGATAAAACAATTGCAGAATAATTTACTGCATTCACAAATACAAAATTTATATAAAAAATAATTTTTTTCACTAATAAATGTTTTCTTATATGAATATGGTTTTAAATTTTAAAATAACATAAAGAATGTATTTAATATTAATATGTATATGTACCAACCTAAGCATATAACGAAGAAAATTCATTTAACTATTAAATTTCGAATACCAATTCGCTTTTCACGCGGTCGCGCACAATCGGAAGAAAAATTCGTTCCGAAAACAGAACGAAATCAAACTATATGTGCAGCATTGCCAAAATATTAAATTATATCGTAAATAGAATTGTTTAAATGCCTTTTCTGATTTCTACATTACAGTTTCGAAATTTTAGATTCATAAAATTACATCAACTTTTCTGTAAAATTTTAGTACTTACAAAATTCGTATAAGAAAATAAGGAATTTTAATTTTATGAAGATATTCCTGTAACCGTACCAAGACATCTATTTATTTTGTTTCTGATCTAGCGTATTGGCGTGGTTTGATCTGGAATGTGAATAATACATATTTAATTATAGCAAATATTGAATTAGAAAAAACATAGGTAAATTTTTAGCAATGACCAGCCGTTTTGTCCGAAGAGTTGACCAACTTGATGCAAATCTATTGGATGAAGAATTACAGATTCTTCTCAATACGCAATATCGAAAAGCTTTTAAATATTTACCTAACTCGATTGTTGCTCGTTCAGGACCAGAATTAGATATACTTTTCAAATTTCTCTTCAAGTATTTACCGCTTCATGTTCTGAAATGTACTTTTGGACAGAGTCTTTTTCAGCTACAGTATCGAGAATGTGGGACACACAAGCTTGCTTCAAATACCAAATTAGGTATATTAGCTTTTACTAGTGTATGCCTTCCATGGGTATGGGAAAGAATGGTTCGTAAATCCATGTTGTCTTTGCCAAATCGTGAAATTTCTTTTAAGTTGTTTGATGCATCTTACATATTAGAGCGCAAATTTTGCGCATTATATCAATTGCTTACTTTAATTAATTATTGTATATTTTTGCAAAAATCTACTTATATGTCTATGAATGAACGTTTTCTCCATGTAAGACCTTTATATTCCGAGCCACAAAACATTCAATCTGTACAAAATGACAACATAGATAGGGAACTTATATGGCATGGCATTTCTGAATTTTTAGGTTTTGCGTTGCCACTTATTAATATTCCTAAATTAAAGAGTTTTCTTAAACGAACTTGTATGCCAAAGTATTATAAAAGTCACTATAAGAAATATTTCATTCAAAATAATGCATGTTTAATTTGTGGTGATGTTCCGAATTTTCCACATACAATTGGCTGCTCTCATGTATTTTGTTACTATTGTATATCAAGTACTCTCTTGGCTGATCCCTTGTATATTTGTTTAGACTGCGATGTAAAAGCTAATGGTATGGAAAGTCTCAATCCATTGCCTGTAATTATCTCTTGAATAATTCAAGGTTATTTTTATTTATGCATTAGAAGGAAAATAATAAATTAAACATTTCATTTAAAAATTGTTAATTTATTACTATAGTTCAAATTAACCAATTCTGTTACAATTATGGAAAATTTTTTGTTGTTTTTATAGTTTTTAATTAAATAATAATTGAGATTTTGAAAAATGTATATTTCTTTATTTTGTTTATGTTTGATATCATTTTTATTGTTTTTGTTTTCAATGTTTCAATCGTATAATTTGATATTGTATACAAATATTAATAAATATTTGTATAATTCATGTTTCTATATCCTTGTTCAGTATTCTATTTATGATAATAAAATTTTTCGAAATAAAATGTTTTATGTGGGTAAATTTTCTGAATAGATATTATTTAACTTTGATTATTAAAAAATTCATTTTACTAAGAATTATTAAAACATATTTTAATCAACAACTCAACTTTTAATTTAAGAAAAATAATTTTTTTTCAATAATTATTTTATGCCAGTATGAATTCAAAATAAACTAAAAAGTTTGTTTTCAAAAATTCTATTAAAAAATTAAGATCATAGTAGGAAGTAATACAAAATAAATTACATATGATAGTAACTGCCAATCTTATGTGTATACTGAAATGACCTATAGTCATCAAATTTGGATTTATTTATGTATATAAATGCTAGCTTTGACTCAATGATATTGATTAACCTCAATTGTGTTATTAGAATTTAAATGTGTCACATATATCTAAATGTTCCATGCTGATGAAAATCACAAAGGGTTCATAATACTCTAGCATAAAAACAGTATAAACATAAAATCAATTTGCTTGGAACAACCATGTCTCCAAAAGCTTCAACAGCCAAAATACAGATTTCAGTAAGATTCATTACTTTGTCAATATTAGTAGCAAAAAATAAAATATATCAAAATTTTGTAAAGTCACATGAGCAAGTAGAATTTGCAGCATAAACCTTGCTTATCTTAATAAAACCAGTATGAAATTCCTTATGCAATTAAAAACTTTTTATCTTTCGAAATCTGTTTTTGAAAACTTACTTATTTTATTATGTGTATAAAAGTATACATCTTATACACAAGGTATGGGATTTATGCTAGTCAGAAGCTATGGTTTATGTTAGTGCTGGATAATGCTGAAATTTCTAAAATCGATTTATTGTCCATCTAATGTCGTTTTTATACAAATTTAAAATTAAGAATATGGAAATTGTTTTTCCATTGTAAACAACAAAACTGGAGTCTGAGCCCTCCAACTATTCAAATTTTTAAAAATAATATATTTTCTAATATGAATTATGTTTATTTTAGCTTACTTGACCATTCATTTCATTGTCTTCAACACATAATTATTTCAAAATAAATTATCTCAGTTTTCCCATTTGATTATGCATAGTTCATTAATTAGTTGTATTTGATTAGTTTTTGCCAGACAACTTTAAACTGGATTACCATCTTTACTTGCAGAATAAATAAAATCATCATTAAATAAATATGGATTACATAAATACTACAAAATTTAAATAGTGAAATATCAAACATTAGAATAAACAATTTTAAAATAATATGAAATAAAAAAAAAAGCGAAACTTGTAAGTAAAATTTTTATTTTTTAAGGAATTTTAAAATTCGAGTTTTATTTTATTCGATAATTCGTGTTACTAAAATAACTTGCTAAACAATATCTCTAATTGGAGTCTTTCAATAAGTAGAAAAAGATGAAATTGCATTAAAATTCCTAATATAATTGTAATGTATCTCATATTTCTAAAAGGCTCGATGTAGAAAGGGTTATAATTAATTTTAAATAATTTAATAAGAATTAAGGAAAAATAAGAGAATTTGAAAAAGAAGAGAGAATTCGAAGAATAGCTGAGAAGGAATTTCAGTTGTGAATATATTTCGACCAAGAAAGAGGTGTAGTTTGCACTGAAAACATAACGAAGATAGATGCGTAGGTTAATGAGTTACGTTGAGAAAAGTTAAAAAAGAATGTCACTTGACATTATTTGACTAAGAGACAAATGTAAGTTATGTACTGGGTAATTAAGTATTAATTAAAATTAATTGACAAGTAGGTCAATTGAGTGAAGTTGAGAAAAATTTTGAGTAGTTGCCATGAATTAGCATCGAGACTTAACTGTGTAAGTAATTATTGTAAATTTAAGTGTATATGTAATCTACAAAAACTTGGCAGCAGTCATTTGTGGAATAAGTGTGTGTAAGCGATAAAAGTACATTACAATAATAATCATGCACTGACGAACAAATATTGAAAATCGCCGGATACATCTAACTATACATCGGACATCGTAATCACTTTTCTCCCTCTCACCGCTCGGATTTGCAAATCATCTCCGAAGCAGTTATACTGGTTATACCAGATATTGTATATCGAAATTGTTAAAATCGATGTTACCAGGGATGGGGAGTAAACACAAAAATTCTAATTTCCAATTTTTTCCCTTAATTTTATATACTTTGATTTTTACTTATGGGTTTAGCAGAATTTGTGACGTAAATTAATTTACTTTTAATCATATATCTATAAAAACAGTGTTTCCGTAACAAAGTATTTTTTATAACTTTAAAGGTGTTCTATTTGCACTAACATAAAATACATACTTGTATCCTAAATTGTCTTAGAAAAAATACATATATCCTATGAATATAAATACCAAATTAACAATATATAAATGTATTCATTATAATTAATGCATTCATGCACATTAAATGTATAATTATAATATATAAATGTATTAATTATACATTTTAAGCACAAGATGCTATATTTTTAATGGATATCGTATTTTTGTCTTATTTTTTCTTATTAATAGAATAGCTTCTATCATCTTTAATGATGTTGGTTCATTTAAACAAAACTTAGCTGCTGTTATGGATATTTACAATTTAATTTAAATAAATTATTTACAATTAAATATCTGCTATCACACCTGGTCAACTTTTTCCCATCATGATCTGCCTTTTTCCAACCTCTTCCTCTGACCACGAATCTTACTCCACCTCTACAGATAGACACTAGTGTACCAAGAGCATCCAGAAGTATAATCAGAACAACAATTTGTCGAACTTACACCTTTTCTCCTGTTTCTATTGCTGGGCCATGTCTGGTAGATAGAAACTATTTTTCAATTTTTACACTATGCAATGTTCCTCGGGAACCACGTGTGACAAAATATTTGTATACTCCTTATAAAATAGCTTGTATGCTGCAGCTTTAAACGTGGTAATGAAATAATAAAATAGAATGATAAAAAATACTAATATAATGATAAAAATAGAAAAATAATAGTTATACAATACACTCAGCAAGAAATAGACATACACAATATTGAAAATTTAAATATTTATTCATTTATAAATTTACATATGATGAATACTTAGAAAGTACCCAACACAACATTAAAACATCTGGATTCATAACCTAAAATGGCATACCAATAAGTTATAAATAATTATTTTCCTTCTATCAAATAACTTTCCCCATTTCAAATATTTTCGTGTCCTGTTATCAAATTAACTTTGCACATTTCACGGTTCTGATTTAACTATTTCTCTCAACTATCAAATTAACTTCAACAATTCTCCAATTTTAAATTAATTATGTCTACCTATCAAATTGCATTATTAAAAGTAATGTTATAAAACAAAAAGAAAGTTTGGTTTACCATTTCTGTAAGTTGCAAATTTTCCGATCACACGTGAAAACATTAGCTCACATAATTATACACATAAAAAAAAACAAGTTAGAAAAAATCAAGTATTTACAAAAGTCCAAATTTCCAACAACAAAAGATCAATCTTTCAATTTTGATGACATGTTTTATCGTTTCAAACGTATCCGTTTGCGATTCATAATGAAAAGTAACTTTCTTTTTACCATATCGTGAAAAATTCTTGATTGGTCTGAAACTTCTCTTGAGAGGATTATTACTTGCTTTCACTCTCATGCATTTAATTGGTACCCTTACTACATATTTTGCATCTGCTTCCCTTTAAACGAGGTCTTTAAATACTTCCAATAAGTTTTATCCACTAAAACTGGGCTCAAAACTTCATCAACAGAAAGCTCGGTTTGTCTGGAACCTTGACTGTAACCATATCTTTGCTCTTGACCCTTTGCAGTATTTTTTTCGGTAAATTTTACTACATTTTTTTTTTTTATATGCTTTCTTGGTTCTCGGAGATGATCCGTCCCCAATTCTTCTTATTTCAGATAATAAGAAATACCTTTTTCTTTTTTTTCCTATCTCATTTGCTTCGTCTTGTGGCATATATGTTTCCACTGGAGCAGTGAATACTTCTAATTCCGTATTATCTGAGTTCTTAAATGCTCCTTTTACATTTATCGTACTTTTTTATCCTCCAGATTGAATACCACCTCTTCTGACTTCTTTTTTCCAGACATGATTACCTTTTGTACCAAATATTTCTTTTCTTCCAGTAGTTAGAAAACCACGTAAATTATTAAAGCTTCATCGTGCTATTTCTCAACTATAACCGCACATATCTGGACAAAATGCATAACAACTTCTTTGTCCAAAGGCTAAATGGAATATTAGAAAGCTTTGCTTCCACTGGTGGTTCAATCTTCTCAGAATCATTCCTATTAATTCAGGCTACTGTATTCTCTTTTGGACAAAATTTCTTTAGGTTTAATTCTAATGCAAGCAATTTCATTTCATGTTCTCGAGTTTGCTGTTTTCCCTCTCGTTCCGCTTCCCTTTCTCTGCACAATTCTTACATCTCTCTAGTCTTTCTAGTTTAGCACTTTCACTAGATACAATTAATTCTTTAGCAAAAACTTCCTCAAATTCTGGTGATTTTGTAATGAAATTTTTAAAATCGATTATTTTAGCAAAAATGACATAATTTTCTTAATCTTTTAATTAAGTAACAGTAATACCAATAACAACAATTATAATTTTAACTAATATATATTTAAGCTTTGATAAATGTTCCTCATAAATTTCATTAAAATCCCCCCCCACACACACACATATAACACTAATAACATAATTTATTCTTAGATTAAAATTCTTCAATTATATACAACTGAACACTGCAGCATATTATTTGGTTAACATAATTTTCTAAATTCGTCTATATACACAAATTCAAAACCAAAACTGAAAGTTCCGTCAAACATAAAATAATTTCCTTAAATCAGTTCTAAATAAGAATTCCAAATTGTTCATATAAATGCTTTCATTTTTCAATAAGAGACAATTTACTACACTCAATATCAAAATTATTTCCTACGAGTCAGGTAATATATATAAATTTATTGTTACCCAATTGCAATTACTAAATACTAATTTTCCCATGAAATCAAAATAAACTAATTCTGAGCAAAAGCTAAATATCAGACATTTTTAAAACTAATTAAACAATGCTTTCATAACACTATAAGACAATTATAAATAAGTAATGCATTATGCCTCTGTTTATTTTATTTTTAACAGAGTCTGATGGCCGAGTGACTAGAGCTCGGTGTAACAGTTTCGGTTGCGAGTCCTGGCGGTGCCATGAATGTTTGTAGTGGTTTGGAATCCACTTTAAACAGTAGGTCCCGGTTTAATATGACTGTAGAGCGTTGGGAATAGGACTGATAACCCTACCTAGTAAAAAGAAAACATCTCATGTCTTGGAATCTATCAGTAGGCAGACGGCCTTGCCTCACCGTGGGCTGTTGTGTCGAGAAATTAGTTATTTTTAACAGCTCATAAATAAGTGGTTCCGAAAAAAGTAAATTCACCAATATCATCGCTCACCAATTACCGATACTTAACACAAAGTTTTCATCTAGCAACATAGTGCCTCAAAACACGGCCAGAGAACCCTCAGACGAAAATTCTTCCACGGCATTCATACGACACATAAACTTTTTACTCTCCCATAATCTCCTTTACTAACCCTATCGGCTGTGTTACTTTGTAATATCATTAATGAAGTTGGTCCATTTATTGAAGGAAACAAAAGTTAACTACAATTACGCATATTTCCAATTTAATTTTAAAAATAATGTATAATTAAATATTCTTTCTGAAAAACAAAACAATTTATTTTAAAATTTTATCGAAATGTATTCATTAATTTGAATTAAAATCAATGACATCGGTTTTAAATAGTTTATATAGGCAGTAAACGGTTTAATGTATATATAATTTAATAATGATAGAATTATACAAAAATTAAGAGGAATTTATTAATAACTAGACAAAAAATTGGCAAAATCGCAGAATAGGCGCTGCTGGGCTTTGGCGTGAAAAATTCTTTTCGCCAAAGAGCGCTAAGAAAAGGATTGCGATTGTAAGGGAAGTGAACTGCAAACAAACCAGAAATTCAGGTTATCACATTTGGTGACTTTCCTCTCAGTTGGTGCCGCAAAAAAAGTTGCCAAATCCCAATGGCCTTTATTTTGTGATTTGGCCAAAACCTTTTCTTTAATGATTTATAAAATGTTTTAAAAATTGAAATTTAAAATTTTGTAAAACATTAGTATAGATTATAACTTTGATGAATTTTTTAGCATTTTATTTTGAGCTTCTGGGAGTTTTATAAACATACTTTTCATTTTTAAATACAAATCAATACTACTTTTATACCACCACTGCATCTCATAGTTTATAAATATATTTTATTATTTTACTTATTGATTTATTTTATTTTTTAATATTTAAATTATTCTTTTATTGCAGAAATTTTAAACTGAATTGTTATATAATTTCCTTAACGAAAATAAGTTGCTGGTTAGAAGGAAAAATATATTAGAGTAATAATGCGATTTGCATTTGAAATATTAAATAATAAAAATAAAAATTTCAAACTTAATCATATTACCTTTAAAAAATAGTTTATTTGATTATTTTTTATAGAAATGTTTCACATTCAAATGAAATCAAAATACACATACTTATTATATAAACAATGCAAATAAAATAATAAAAGAAATTAAACGTCTATTTGTACTTTACAGACTAAAAATCTATCATTAAGAAAGCCTTTTTTTCCCCTTTACTGTTTTAAAACTCTGTTTAATCATAAGTCATGAGAAAATGGTTCTTGGTTAATTAATCACTTATTAAATTCTTACAGGGATAATCAAATGTTAAGGCCAGGTGCTTAAGTAAGTTATCGCAGTGGCTATTTAGTTTCTTTTGCCCCTGTACATTATGATTGCAATGCATCCTGATTCCTCCTGTATATTACCTGTGCACTCTATGATATAATTGGAAAATTTCTATGCAAAATTATAACATATAAGGGCGCACATGCCCATATACACCATATATATATAAGACAAACACTATATAAAAAAATGAAGTTTTAGTCTACAAAATAAGACAAGTAACTTTTGGAAAAATAATCAGTCCATGTATGTGATTGTCAAGGAGATTCAATAGCGTTCATGGCAACGTGCGTTTGCTCACATCAATAGACAAGCTACTAGTGATAGTAGCCTGGCTATTGTCTCATAGACATGCCAATGAATATCAGTTTCCTCTAAAAGTCTTCCAGAAAAGCAATGCCCTTCGATTATTATCCATGGATGGTTTGCTCTTGTATGTGTAAATGGGCACTAATGTAAGGCAAAAAAAAAAAAAAAAAAAAATGCAAAGATTATACTGTGTAAAATTTATATATTTGCTGACTTTTTGACTAGTCCCCCAGAACTTTACACTCTTATCTAAATAAAGTAATAAACAGGACGGTAGATGAAGTTGAACAAAGCATGCAAGAATTGAAGTCGAGCACAAACGGTGCAGCCCAAATAAAGTAAACACATATATAAAATAACTTTGGGCTGAATAAGAAATTAAAATTAAGCAGTAAAAATGAAAAAAATTATTATAACTCTTAAAAATTAATTATAAAAAAATTCAAAACGAAAATGTAAAAAAGAAAAAAAAATTAATGATCATTTAATTTCATCGTTCGATTTCATTATACTTCCTGCTTTAACGAAATTTCGATTTAAGATGTCAATGTCTGTAACATATAGAAGTGAGGGAGTCAAAGTCCAGTATTTTTGAAGGAGTTGGTTGACTTTTTTATAAAATAAATTTAATTTTTCCAAAATTCTAAGCATTAATGTTTAAATTAAATGTTAAGGAAACAATTCAATTGTAATCTTTAATAATACAACCAGTAGCAAAGTGTGTTATTGCTTTAGTAGCAAACCAAGTAAGTGTTGAGAGACTTTCCACAGCACTGAGGCTTATAAAAAGCTATCTTGCATTGGCAATGAAAGAAGATCTTATAGAAACTGCCAAGTTTAATGAATTGTTGCTCCCATCCCACTTTTGAACTTCCTTGTCAGCCACGTGGCTATCAAATATGAACATTAGTGGAGAGTAAGAGAGCCAGTAAGGGGAAGCAGTTGGGAAAAAAACAGACAAAGATGAACAGTGCCGGACATGATGATGCTTTATATTGTATTCTTTAAGAACTGATATTGCTTCATTGCAAATTATGGACATTGCCTTATTACCTGATTACTTACAATCACATAATATTGATATATCTCAATTGCTTTTTAAATGCTCTACACTCATTGTATATCTTTCGCTTTTTTTCCATATTTATACAAATCCATATAAAAGGTATATAATTACAAATTTGTATCAGTTCAACTTTTTGTTGTCTCACATATTTATACCATGAGTCCTCGGAACATATTTCAAAACACTTAAAGTACTCAAATCTTCCAGCCAAGTGATCATGCAGCAACACTTTCCCAGTACATACTCCAGCTCTGCTACTCGCTACAAAATGGTACTGCATACTTTGACTAACCAATATAATCAATACTTTTACATGATTATTACTCCCAATAAATGCAGCTGTATTGAAATATGGCATCTCTACTAAAATGACTTGTCTTCGACGCTTGCCTGCAAATATCATCCAAAATCGCAAACGGGGTGGAGTCCATCATTCTGCGCAGATATCTTACTTTCCAGCTAATTCCGAGACGAAAATTTGTGCATAATTCAAAACTACAGTATGTTGGTATGGTGAGCTAGCTAAGTCTTAGCTTGTGGGATTTAGTGGAGGAGTTAGTGTATCCCTTAGGCTAAAAGGTTTGGAGACCCCTAGTTTAATGCATGAAGTTAAATGCTATATTTAAATATTAAAAATATCACACCAAATTAAATACCATTGATAAAAAAATAAATATTAACTAAATTTTATTTTTTATCTACAACTCAATACAACAGATAATTTCCAGAAAAATTATTTACTGAGCAGCTTCAAAAGAATAGTGGACTTGTCCTGAATGAGGAAACTGCTTTGGAATCTGAAAAATAATCATGTTAAGAAAAATAAAAACCATTATAATTATTTATAACTATTAATACTAGATTAGCGGCCAAGGGGAAGACTGAAAAAGAGATGGCTTGACTGTTTAGACTCTGATTTTAATGTTATTAAAATAAAAAAACTGGAGGTCCACGGCCACGAGGAGAACAGCCGGATCTTTTAAAGAAAGCCAAGGCCCACAATGGATTGTCGAGCCAGCTATGATGATTAATATTAGATTTTCTTTAATTATTAAAATAATCAGATTAGTACACTCCAATTTAAATCGATTAATAAAAAAATTGAAAAAGAAAAATTACTAATGAAAGGGCAGGCTGTTCTATATATTAAAAAATATATAAAAATTTTTTCATATGTTATTGGATAATAAACATTTATTTATGTATTTGGTAATTTGTTCAATTTGTACATTTAAAAAAAAAAATTGATTAAATGTACAGATTACACTATTTTTAACGAGAATAAATCTGCTAATGTTAAAAATAATTTAATTCCTTAATTTCTCTTTGATCACAATTTTTCAATAAATATTTATGGGTGTTTTAAGAAAGTTCACATTTATCTGATTATGCCATATTTAAGGTTAAAAAAAAAAAAAAAAAAATGCTGAAGATGTTAAAAATTACATAAATTATAAATACAGAATAAAAAACTTTTATTTATTCAAAAAACTTAATAAATTAAATATTATGAATCTGGTGTTAATTCATAGAAGTGTGCTAAATTGTGTTCACTGACAATATCCAAACATTTGCATAAACACATTATGTAAAATTTAATTTTATAAATATTCATTATACTGAAGATTTGCTCAAATTGAAAGCATTTAATAGGCACTATAAAAAGTGCATTAATGAAGACAAAAAAATCTTAATAATTAAATATGAAGATTTATTTTTTAATAAACATGCTAATTTGTAACAAACTGATGCATTTTATGAAACAATATAATAAGAACATAAAATTTTTAAGGTTTGATAAAATGATTTATATTTAAATAGTATTTTTTTTAGAAATAAAAGATACAGTTAAAATAAATAAATTTTTATAATAATTGAAGATTTAATAAATACTTATCTTTGATAGATTACAATAGTATGATTACAAAAGTTGAAATTTTTTTCATTAATTTTAATTCTTCGGAGTTTGCATTCATTATATAATTTCTAGGTAAATTATTAATAACATAATTAATAAATTAAAATATGCCAGCTTATAAAAATAATTTGATTAGTTAGTAAAGATATACTATTTCTTCCTTCTCAAAAATCTTATAGAATATAATTAAAAAGAAAAAGGTTTACTCTTTTTGTATCGACGGGATGAAATTCTCCATACAATATTAAACCAGTATACAGACTGACAGCAGCCACAACATAAAGAAGTTGTTTGTATCTGGAAAAGTTTTTAAAAGTAAGTTCTAATGATCAAACACTATTTTATTTGGAATCTTATATTTTTAATTTTTGAAAACAAATACTTACATAGGAGTTCTGAACTTCTGTTGAAAATTTACTTTGTCTTCTAAACAGATGTCATAATCAGGATGAACCTACATGAAAAAAAAAAAAAAAAATATCAATTACATAATAATAGATTTTAAATAAAATTTATAAATTATATAATAAATATTACAAATAAACTGAAAAATTATGAAATTAAAAAAATAATAATAATTAAGAAAACAAAATTATTAGAGACATTTATTTATGTGCTAAAAACTAACTACAAGATCAATTTTTTTCATAAATTTTATATGTATATCAAGTGAGTTTAAGTGACATTTTAAATGATTTTTAGATAAACAGGAAGAAATAAAAACACATTTTATAGGATGCAAGTTTATAAAGCATTATATAAGCTCACTTAAATATTATACTTTCTATTTGAGCAAAATGGGATTAAAGCATATTAGTATGAAAATTATTTAATTTTAAAAATAATTTTTATAGTAAAATGTAAATCTTCTTCAATGCTTAAATGCAAAGCAAAAGTGCAAATTATTTTTTAAAATTTATGTACAATTGTCAATATTTCTTACTATAAATAAATTCACAATAAGTAGTTTTTAATAATATGCACGAGAAACCAAAAAAATACCATAGAAATAAACATTTCACTTCTTGTGCATTTATATGAAACTATTGACACATTTTTTTTTGTCAAACCTAATATGTATAAATTTGTGCAAATTATATTAGCAATTAACTGGAAAACAAAAATATTTTTATGTTTTTCAATTCAAATACAACTTATCATGATAAGTTTAAGCAACTAATTATTAGTAATTTATAAAAACATTAATCTTATAAACCTTGATTTATGAAAATCTTAAGGATTATTTATTTAAAGGTTGGTGTTAGTTAAATTATTAAATAAAGACAACAAAATGTATACTATATTTAACAATGTAATTTATAATCTCCTGTTTAGTGGTTTACTTATTTGTAAAAGTTTCTTTTGACATTTTATATTGATTATAAAACTATTTACAAAACAATAATAATAACAAATAATAAATCAAGAATTAATAATGAAAACATTTACAAATATAATTTATTAATTATGAATTTTAAAAAATTGGAATAAAAAATATTTTAACTATATTAATTGTGCTACTTTAATGCATATTGTTTTTTTATAAATATTATGAGAAAGATGACAACTCATTGTAAAATTTTTTAAAGAGAAATAATGTTAAAAAATAAATATTTTATAAATAAATAAATGTTTAATAAATACATAAAAAAAAAAAAAAAAAAAAAAAAAAAAAAAAAAACCTATCATTTAAAAACCATTCAATGGAGTAAATGCAATTACACTTTTTGCTTAGGAATTTTCTTTATGTGCCTCAATTTCTCATACGATTTGAAAATAATACTACTGTGCCCAAAAAGTAAGACCGTTTTTTATTTTTTTCAAAAACTCTTTATTTATTCCTCCAAATTTATTTCATCGCCTTCAAAATAATCCCTTCCAGACACAATGCACTTATGGCTACGTTTTTTCCAATCCTCAATGCATGCTAAAAAGTCATTGGCCGGATGGCCTTCAAAACGAGCGCCGATTCACGTTGTATCTCTTTTATCGACTCAAAACGGTGCCCCCGGAGGGGTCTTTTGAGGTTAGGGAATAACCAGAAGTCGCACGGTGCTAAATCAGGTGATTACGGTGGTTGTGGAACCATATGGGTTTCATTTTTAGCGACAAAGTCACGAAGAATCAATGCAGTGTGAGCTGGCGCATTATCGTGATGCAAAAACCAAGAGTTGTCTTTCCATAAATGCGGCCTCTTTTGGCGAATAGCCTCACGTAAACGATGCATAACACTCAAATAATATTCCTTGTTGATAGTTTGGCCCGGCGGAAGGAATTAATAATGCACCACACCACGGTAATCGAAGAATATGACCTTGATTTTTGAGAGACTTTGACGTGCTCTTTCAGGTCTTGCTTCCCTTGTCGCGATATTCGCTCGATTGATCTGTTGTTTCCGGGTCGTAAGCATAAATCCAAGTCTCATCTCCAGTTATGATGTATTTCAAAGTGTCCTGATAGTCAAAAAGATTGTTTCACACACTTCAACGCGACGATTATTTTCCAAAAAATTCAGTGTTTCGGAAACGGTTTTTTGATGAGTTTGAGGACCAAAACATCTGGTTGATGGTCGACTAGAGCGTTCTTCGTTGAAGACGAAGAAAAGGAAAGTTCTTCGTTGAAGAGGAAAGATCAACCTCAAACCATTCCTCTACCTTCTTTGAACTGTTTATACCACTTGTAAACATTTCTTTCCGTCCGATATAGTTTGCTCACCGAATGCCTTCTGTAACATTCAATACGTTTTCGCACACGAATATTCCTTCCGCAAAAAAAAAAAAAAAAAAAAAAATGCACTGACAAACAGGACAGTTCTTTGCTCAATTAATTCAGACATTTCAAAAATTTCCGAAATCATCTTTATCATCTCGCAAAGCAAGCGTAATTCAAACACTAATGAATATTTTGACGTGAAATTTCGCACAGATGTCAAAGATAGTGCCAACAATCTAAAAAAAAAAAAAAAAAAAAGTAAAATTCCATATGCCCAGGAAATTTAAATTTAAAATTGGTTTTACTTTTTGGGCACAGTAGTATGTTGCATAGCCATTTTAAAATCTGTACATTAATTTTTCATTAAAAATATAATTCTAAAATGTTATACTAGAAAGAAATATTTATGATTGCAATAAAATTTTTTAGAAAATAATTATAATGGATTGAAGAACTTTTATCAACTTTACAACCAGTAATATTTTTTCCCAGAAAATTTTTAAATTGATTAATTTAAAATTTGAATAAGTCTAAAAATTAAGGTTGTCAGTATTAAAAATTAAAGAATTTTTTAAAATTCATTTTCAAATAGACTTTGAACTTACTGGCTCGCCATAGTTTCGTTTTAATTCTGGATAATCATATGCCTCAAAAGGATTACGGCTTTCCATGTGAAATTTTTCAAACATTGGATAATCTCCATATCCCTCTTCTTCTGGATATGGCTCATAATCTTCAGGTAACATATTATATTTCTTAGCAGCAGTAATACGTTCTTCTTTTGTTCTAGGATATGGGCCAGGCTTCCAATCTTTGTTCCATGCTATAAATCAATTTAACAGATATTACATAAGAGATTTTTATAACATTGTCTTTTTAATGTACATTAATAAATTTATTTATTAATTTAGATTTGCTTAGTACATTGGATTAAAGGATACTTATCGGTTTATTTTTTTGTAGCATTTCCACCTAAGCTTAGTTTTCATTTCTAACAATGGTTCTGCTTTGATATGATGGCTGTCAGTTGTATCTATATGTATATGTCAGTTACATATGGATGTCAGTTATATCAGTTGTATGTACTTACGAATTTCAAAACAATACTGTCCTATCCATTAATAAAAATTAATATTTCAGAGTGAGAATTTTTTTATAATGTCTATAACTGTTTTTTTAACAAAATTACATTAAATAGTTTAAGAATATAGTAAAAAAAATTTTTTTTTTGAAAAATCAATAATAAAAAGAAACGAAGGTCTTTCATTTCGAAGGTATCTCATAAGTCTTCATACACTTAGAAAATATCTTCCCACATTAGTAAAAAATTGTACTGTTTAGGTCAATTAGTATTTAGGAGGCCAACCTGTATTGTCTACAATCCCTTTAAATGTCTAAGGCATAGGCTTGATTAGTTATTTTTGCAATTTTACATCAATGTTCCTCTATTCTTCAATCATTGCTGTTTTTAGATTGTTTTTTTTATTTTAAAGTCATGTTTTCATATCTAACCTCCAATTCACTTCAAATGTGTTCCAACTGATTTTAAATCTGGTATTTGAGATAGTGCTTTCAGAATTTGTGGACAGCTATAGAGACACCAAAGGAGGTCATTGAGAACTGAGATAAATATGCTGATAAAAAAAGAAAGTTGTTAAAAATACTTTAACCTGAGAGTTTAAAATTGTTTTTGTAATTAATTATGCCAACACTGGATGCCAAATTATCTAGATGATGATATGTACCTCCCCACACACAAGAACAATCCACTGCCAAGCTTTACTATTCCAACTAAGTTCTTCATTTTTGTTTCTTCTCAAAAAATTATGCCTCTAACAGAATTAAATTGGTTCATTTCACTTTCATCTGCAAATAAGACATGATTCCAATATGTTTCAGCTTATTTATTATTGATTTTGTACAGGAAAAACCTAACAATTCTATTTTACACACAAAAATTTTTTTTGATTGAGCAGAAAAATTATGTAATCCTGTTTATCTAAGCATTCAATAAACAATTTCTGGTGAAATTAAAAAGGACCTTTTTTAGCAAATCTTTAGACATTTTTAAAGCACTCAACTGAAGATTTATCACAAATTTTCTCACTTTAAATCTCTGATCATGCTGAATTAACTTCGATTCAATTTTATTCTTTAAAATAGTTTATCATTTATTGCATCATAAAATAATATACATTTACTAATTTAGCAATATTCTGAACTGATTTACCACTACTACAAAGAAAAATAATTAAGTTTAGAATGCTGTTTGTAGTACCCTTACAATTACAAGCCATTTTTAAATAATAAATAGAACAGAACAAAATAGGCAAGCAAGGATTAAAACTAAATGATTTTTTAAAAATCATTAAAATAAAAAAACAGACAATGATTTTTTTTTTTTATGAATTTATCCGCAAATGGTACAATCACTTTTGTGACATGTTCTCTCTCTGCTCCTTTCATTTTTATTTTAATCATATGAAAAAATATTGTACTATATATGAATACAATTCCAGACTACAACTTTTTCTTACAAATTTTTAAAGTGTATGAATACTTTTGGGAATCCCTGTAAAGGTAGAGATAAACATAAAATTAAAAAAAAGCAACACAATCAAAACTTAAATTAAATTTTTAATATATAATATAAAATAGTTTAAAATGACGTGGGAGAAAAATTATATATATAAATAGAACTGTATTAGACATGCAAGTTATATCTGATGATACAAGTCCGTATATATAATTATAAAAAAATTGAACTAATACTTTAATAATAATAAGTACTTTAAAAAGATTTAAAAAAATTCAGTTCTATATTTGAAATTATAATATTCAAATTCATTTTTGCTGATATACAGCAATAACTCATTCACATTTTAACACAAATAAATAAAATCATGCATAAAAAAATTAATAAATCTTCAAAATACAAATTCATTGATGTTATGTCAAAGATAAATGTTCTTTTTTGATCAAAATGTTAAAAAAAAAAAAATTCACATTCACAATGGTTTCAAAACATGATGTAACATTCTATATTAATTCTTAGTACTAACTATTTTTTATCTAAACATCTAAAGGTGGGTTTTCATTGGATACTAAATTCTTATGTTGTAGAACATTAGCCAATCCGAAACCTGAATGGCATGATATCAGGCTTAAATTGTCTGCATTCATTCATATGAGATTTTAGAAGCTGGTGGGACTCCCACATTGAATCTGTATAACTGTCTTTCTAAATATGAATTTTTTTTAAAAAATGTTCCAGCAAAAAATTTAAATTATTTAGATCGAGAAAGATTCCAATGTTCAAATTATTTGCAAATTATAAACTAATTAGGATATAATTTGTTGCTCCATGAAGCATGCACCATTTCTTTAAATATTAATAAATAAATTGAAGAATCCATAATGTAGATTGAATTTTTATATATCGTATTCTTTATATTATTAATCATTGAATTAAATATTTACAAATTAGAAATGTAAATTAGATATTTCCATGTACTCAACTGAAAATTTACAAATGGTTAAATAAATCAAAATTCATATATTTTTACAACTGCAATTACAATACAAGATGGAGATAAAATAATACTGTTGCAGATAATATTCGAACAATTAATATTAAAACTAAGCACACCTTGATACCATTATGATTTCCCTCATTCATATAATAATAAACATTGTAATGGAATGCTGGTGGCTTGTCTGAATAAAGCATAACTGATCTAATGAACATCTATATCGCATTGGGATCGTTTGACGAACCAAACTGCATGCTTTGTTTGATTTGGCTTTACTAATGAATCGAGCTCATCTCCATAGTTGCTTGGCACTTCATGGCGAACCCGAGACACTGGCAAACTGGAGAACTCTCAAGGCAATGACTTCGGTCAACTTTGTTGAACTCTTTTGTGTGTAGTTTCTTCTTAATTTTGTATTGCCTTGCCATTCGAAATAATATAATAATAAACTGGATATAAACAATTACCAAACTTTCCTGCTTATAATCCACAACACCATATAGTTCAAAGACAAAATATTTAGCCTAACAAATAAAAGATCTCATTTAATCTGCGGACGATTCCCAACTCTTCTTTGATTTATGATATTTCAATCAAGTTCTGCTTTTATACTTGTCGCATAAGATTAGCAAAACATTTTACAGTTTTAAAGAATGCATTTAATACCGCAATTATTTATAAATTTTAAATAAACGAAATTGGCAAGAAGATATGTGTTTAAAAAATATGATGAAACAAAAGAGACAGCAATTTTTTAATCTTCATATTTCTTGGAAAAATGAAAACCTTCTTTAGCATCACAGTTAATTATTGCCTAAAATGTTTTTAATTATTTCTATAACTTAACTCAAGGCATTTTTCTTCCACTATTACAAACTGATATATAATCTCCTTCTAAATTTATCTAATTTTATAGGAATTCAGAATTTCAATGTCCATAACTTATGTTTATTTCTTTTAGAAAATAGTTTATTTTTCTCTCGCTCAACTTTGATAGGCAAAAAACATTTTTAATTCATGATTTTATAGAACTGACTTTCAAACTGACTGACCCCCAAAAAAAAAAAAAAAAAAAAAGTCTACATGTCTGCAGATTATATGAAGTCTCCTGCGATCCTACTCCAATGATTTTTTTTTTAAGAATATAATCAGCAAATCAATTAAATTACAAAGACGGTAAATTCAGTTTTGGAAGAAGTAGATTTGCTATTTAATATTGCTTCAAGAACCAAAATTTCATTGTATTTATTTTATATTCATTGAAAATAACAAATAATATGACATAATACGCAAATCTGCAAAAAATTTTATCACTGAAAATAAAATATAAATATAACTAACTGGTTATGCTGGAACTACGAGCAATAATTTTAGTTGCATTATATATTGGTTTCACTTTCAGACAATTGATGGCGGCCTTCAAAATATGAGCCGAATAAACCATTTTTTGTTATAACTTTTTCAAACTAATAACGTAAACAAGAACTATATCTCCGAATAACAACAATCTCAGAGGACACTTTGGGTCTTCAAATAATAACTTCGACTTGCACTTCTGAACAAAATGTTGCACTAGAGTTATACACACATTATAATAATGATTCGATGTCTTTTTCGGAGACAGAAATCATATCCTTACAAAATATTAACAGATGGATGAAATGTTTCTCAAAACTTAAAATTTTTAAGAATAATAATAAAGCAAATGTATCCAGAGAAAGTCAGATTTCCTATCATCTACTATGCTGACTTTGAAGACATTACTTTTCTCATGAATTTCAAGTCATGAATAACAAGTCGCTGAATAACATGAATTTTTGTAATTCTATGTTTCTGAATTTTACGCACCGAAGAAGATGTTTTTTCCTTCTCTTTAATTTAGAAATATTGTCCTGACATATGATTTCTTATATTACGTAACATAAAGACTTCTCATTTACAAAGATTGATACCAATTATTTAACATATAGGATGAAAAGCAATGAATTTTCAGACTTCAGTTTAGGACTGAATATAATGTTTCTGTAGCTAAAATAAATCAAATTTTATTAAAAATTCCATTCAATGTTCACTTAATTAATTAACTAAGATACATTTATAATTTTCTTCTTATCTTTCTTAAAAAAATTATAAATGGTTGAAAATATTGTGAAACATTTCTAAGAAAATTAGATGAAATAAAAAGAAGGAAGTGTTTTCTCAACTCAATAATTTAAAACCCCTCTAAAAGATGGCGGCATGTCTACAGTGATGTGCATTGTCGAGGTATATAGTGGTTTATTTGTTTGTTTATTTATTTTTAAAAAATTATAATTCGTACATGTTTTGGGCTGTCTATTAAAATAATAGTCAGTTGTAATAAACTTTTTCATGCATTTATTTTATTTCATGTTGGTTTTATATACTGCGTTTTTATTTCAAAATAAACAAGTTAAAACATGAATTACTCGTTTTAACTTGATAAATATTTTAAGTTATTTGCATTATAAGATATTTTTGAAAATATTTATAATTTATAAAACTATTTTTAAATAGAATTTAATTCTGTTTTTATGTAATAGTATAATATACAAACATAAACTTATTTAGAATTTTACTTTTATCTAGCCTGACTCATTAAAAGGGACAAATTAATCAACAGCTCAGGAACAAAACAAAAAAGCAAATAAAAGTCTCGTCAGCTCGGACATATCCACACTCACTGTTAAACATCTGAGGCACTTCCATCTGCAAAATTCTTTCCCTATTTATTTGGCCTCATCAAATTCAAGATCTTATCAAGTCAAAACAAATATTGCTGCCCTTTTAGCCCTTGGATATTTTCAATTAGGAACCAATCAAAATGGCAAGCCCTCAGTGGAAGGTATTGTAATACTTGTTTTTATCACTAATTTGATTTATTTCATATTTATTGAATGTGTATGCTAAATTTTATGTAAAAATGTAAAGTATTTATAACATAATATTCTTGACACTATCTTATCTATTACTGCTGTTTCAACTATTTAATATATGCCTTCAATAAATTGATTAATTTCAAATATTAATGCTATGAAGATAAATCTTAACAATGAATCACACAAATCAGGAAAAAAAAAATATTATTAACATCTAAATTCAAGTTATTTATATTAAAATGAATTACTTAATTCTTTCTAAGAATTTTGGCAGTTGGATCTAGGAATTTTAGTTGCTTATTAGGCAGAATCCTGATCTCTAACTAAAAACTAATCTATCCTTCCGAGGTGCGAGTTAGCATTTTTGTCAATTTTTCCCCAGCAAGTTAGATGTGGCACAAAGGGAGGAAACAAGTTTTCATACTTGATCTCTTTCTCTATTTGATTACAAAAGAGAGACAAAATAGAAAAGGCAAACCAAGAAGGTTTAACAATTATTGCTTTTGCCAATAAACGTATTATATAATCAATATGCTCGTCATAAAGTGACACTGCATCAATTTTTTCCTAACATGACAGGTTAGAGGCACATGTTAAGTTGTTGGAACAGTATTTAAATAAAACATGAATATGAGACAATACTTTTTCCTAACATGTAAGAGATACCAAAACTAAATATATTTGAAATAAATGGTATTCAGTAGAAGTAAAATGGATGACTTGCAGCAGACAGGTCATTTGATAAACAAACCAAAAATGTTATCATGAGATAAACATGTGTTATATAATGGGATTTACTAATTATTATACATTAATACATTTAAGAAAATACTCCTACTTGAAATGTTGATGAAGGAAGTGAAAATTTTACAAAGATATTCATTATGACTAACAACCTTTTTAACATTGACAAATGTAGAAATGACTAACACATAGTATCATTTGCCAATGTTTCCTGTAAATAATATGGTGCCCATTAGAATTATTTATTACTTAGTGAGCGCCAATTGGTGTCCAGACCTATTTCTGACCTAACAGTGCTCTGTGTGGAAATTTTTTTTTTTGAGAAGATCTTCTAAATTTGGCATATTATTTTTTTTCTCTACCCCATTGTGTGGTTTTGCCATGTTTCCCTCATTTGTTATTGCCAATTCTTCCCTTCTCCTACTGTGTTTCTTTGAAACTTAATTATAAATTCTAATATTAAAAACAAAACCTTTAAATATTAACAAAGTTATACACTTGCCAAAATAGTTACAGAAGCATTATTTCATTTGAAGTATTTTTTTTTTATTTAACAAATTGTAATATTTAGAAAAAAATTACAACATAAATTGGAAGGGAATTTTCTTCTTTGTAAGGATCACTTTGTATAACATAACTGCAAAGTTTACCAAGGTGGGATGTATTCTAGTAAGTAAATACACAAATTATATATAAGTGTTTTTTTTTAACCTGTGTCAGATTAAGAGTTATAGCATGAATTAGAATTGATTTAGTTTATTTTGTTAAGATGCTTATATGGTACCAGAGTTAGATAAAAAAAAAAAAAAAAAAGTTGTTTTGCGACTAACAAACTGAGTTGAATTGATCACTACTCTTTAATGATTGCCAACTTGGCACAAAACTAAGGTTTGATACTGTGGAAGCATTTGGATTGTATAATTCCCCATGTGTAAATATCAACTGTATTTGTTTGAGGCTTAGCTTTAAAAGTTTTTTTTTCTCGTTTGTTTGTTTTGCTTCTGACTATACATTTATTAAACCTTTCAACATCTGTTGATCAATTTTGAAACAATCCATTCTGTAACATTGTTCTTGTTGCACAAAATTCCATTTCCTTGCTCACATTTTTTGCCTTGTTTGGCAGAACATTTTACCAGAGTTTCTATAAATACTATTACATTTAGTTGTTAGTGGTTCGTTTACAGAAATCATCATGATGAGCCATTTCATCACTAAAGGGACTTTTTTGTTATTATACTCATAATTGTATGTCAAAGATTGACAGATTTGATTGATAAAAAATATGGGTACTTACGTATTAACGGTACCTTGGCGACAGTTGCGCCAATAAAGAGCACACGCGCCAACCGCAGCTACAGATTTGGCGGTTTTTAAGTGGCACCAATCTATTCTATTGATTTGGTAACCTTAGTAGCTGTTAGATTGGCGATACTTAAAAACCGCCAAGTCTGTCGCCAAGGTACCGTTAATACGTAAGTACCAAAATATGCAATTATTGTGGCGATGTGATAAAAATTTTTTCTAACATATGATATTTATGCTTACTTGCATGTTTTTAATATGATATTTAGGCATATTAAATGCCTAAATAATTGGCATTAATTTAATAATATGTAAATTTATCCACATAATTTACATCACAATCAGATATATGTTGCAGACATACATGTTCATTGTATTATATGAATAAACATTTGGAAAACAGGTTGTAGAATATTAAGGAAAATTGGATTAGGATGTAATTTTGACACATCAAAATCCAATTGTAAGCAAATAAGAAGAAATTTAATAAACTTACTTGGAGCTGGAAAATCATTCTATTACTTGAGTTTTTTTTAATAAATCTATGTTGTAATGCCTGGAATGCAATCTTAAATAATTCCTAGAGTACTTGTCCCTGAAATAAAAATTATTTTTAGACATCTTGTAAAAAGTTTCAGTAAGAACACAAGATAAAATGCAGCAAGTACTAACCTTAACCAAATCAAGCAAAAACAGACCTTCATCTACCCTTATACCCTGTTATATATTGCATATATCTCACGGAATGTAATATAATAAAAAAAAAATCTTCAAGAATATAACAAGTGGCATACCCTTATGAAAAGGGGAATATCCTTTCATAATCTTTGAATATCTTAATAAACATTCAACCATCCCATGCAAGAGGAGAAATTCAGAGCATGAAGTGTCTGGAGGAATTAATTCCGAGCATGGAGAAATTGTATTTGCCACATTATTGTTCCTTGTTGACAAAAAAAAGTCAAATTCCAGGGTCTTCTAAAATACTGTTTGGCCATGTTATTACACAGAAAGCATTGCATTCCAATTATTTTTTGATCTTTTTAATTTTGAAAGCACATGATGTTTCTCAGAGTGTTAGGAATAGTATGTAGTTTTTTAGTGGGCAACTAAGTTTACACAATATTTTGCATATTTCAAGGTATTGGCTTTGGAAGTAGACTTGTACAAATATTAAAAAAGCTTTAATTTAACTACATATACGAGAATTTGCTGTCAATCGGTTGACAAAATGAAGTACTACTTTTAGCAGGGGTAATCGATGCTATGTAGTATTAGGAGCAGGTACTTTTAACCTTGATTGAATTGAATAGCATAGGCTTTTCAACAGTTATTTAACAGTGTCTCACAGCCTCAGTGCAAAGTATTGGATTTAATACCAGTCGATTCAACTGTTTGGATAGCAAGGGTTTCGTATTATCTGTTGATTTTAATGGCTCTTAAAAAATTTTAACTCTTTTGACAGGGAAATGTTGATTAGTGTTTCACCCAGAGTTGTTAAATTCAATTCCAGATAAATTAAACTCTCACACTTGCAGCTGTGTTTTTTTTAACTCCACTTAAGTCTAGCATATTTAAAAAGCATCCTTATTGAACATTTTTATAACTTAATAGCTACTATTTATTTGTTTTTTTTAGTTTTGTATTTGCTTTTGCATAATGAAATTATAGGAATATATTACAGTAAATATTTAGCAAAGGAAATCGATCTAATTGTTTTAAAGATTTGATAATTTGCTATGATATTATTTAATACATATATTTTATTTAATGCTCATATTTTTTCTTGATTAATAGGATAATTTGGTAATAATGATTTCATAATTATTTCAAATTTAATGAGGTATAAAAATTAAATTTCCTGGGTACTACTACTGGTATAATCTATTTGGCAATTTTTTAGAAGATTTATACAAATTTATGGCTTATATATGGGGTAAGAATGGAAATTCGCTATATAGGATAAAAAGCTGCAGAAAGGGTAAAAACAGAAGAAAATGGATAAATGATTTTTCAGATGGACAACCAGTTTGTATAACAAAGCCATCATTATATGGATATTTTCATGTCGTATAATTATTATGAAATTATATTATAATTATATCACATGAATAAAAAGTGTTTTTGTGTAAAGTAAATATCAGCAATTAGATAAAAATTGCAAACTTAATTATGACAAATTATTTTTCTAAATTATTTCTTTCAATTTAAAGTTAATTATGATTTCTTTTCATTTCCTTGCTTAATTTGAATTTTTCTTTTGTAGTAATAATTTAAAAGCTCATATACAGCTGCAAACTATTGTCAGTAAAAGACAACAACCATATGATTCTCTATAATTTTTATTACAGTGTTACATTGTATTCTATAAATGTGGGCTTATGAATGCTAGGAATTTTTTTTTTTTTTTTTTTTTTTTCCGCACAATAAAAGCATTGTTTGTTACTTTCAATTATTACGAAAATAATAAAGTTGCCATTCCAGATCGTATACATCACAGAGTGCCATAACTACTTCATGTCCGGTTTATTGCCCATTTTACTGTTTTTGAAAGACATAAAAAAAGGATCAATATTTACTACTACACAGAACAATTTTATATTTTGATCTGTTTTTTGTCTGTTTTATTTATTTTTATTATTATTATTATTATTATTTTGCAATTTAAAGCTCTTATTATAAAATTATAATGCAGATGGTTTTTTTCCTCTTTTTATTTTTTTCTGAATTAGTTGAATACTCATTTTTTATTTATTTTTATTTTTTTATTATTATTATTATTATTCATTGTTAATATTACCCAGTGTGATCTAAAATTATCAATATCAGAATTTTCTGTTTTATTTTATTATAAAAAGGTATTTAAATGAAGAATTGGAATTTAAAATTGAAAGAAAATGAATAAAATGAAATAAAAAAATGAATAAAAGTTATGAAACATAAATATGAATTCAAATTCTAGAGTTTTAAGAATCAAACTCTCAACCAATTGAATATGTTTATAAAAATTAAAATGAATAATTTTCCTGTTTTATTCAGAGTGTTTTTATGGATTTTCTTCTTGGTAACATGTTTATAGATATGTTCTTAGCTTCAAAATAAATAACAATGAAACAAAAAAAAATATATGCTCGTTTGATTTGGAAAACAAAACATACATTTTTAACTTCAGTGCTTAAGGAGTAATTTTTTAGCATTTAATTTTGGTATAGCACAATGCAAATTCTATAAATTTTTTAAGTCAAATGAAAGATGGTTCAATTCCTGTATTACCCCAATCATTTAATTCACTTTTGTTGTAAAGATAATTTAAATTCAAACAAAATTTATTTATTGAATTTACTTATTTTAACTAGCATTCACAGCTATTTAAAACCATTACAAAGGGCATATTTCATTCTCTGCTTTCCTGCATCAAGTTTGCTTCTTGTATAACATAATAATTACATAATAATAAAAATAAATAAATACAATTTATATAAAAATAAATTTAACATAATTTAATTAAAAATAAAATAAGCATAAATATATAAATCTTTAACATTGAAAGAAGGAACAATTCTGGATTCTAAAAATGCTTAAATTTATCATATAAGTGAAAAATTCAAATCAAAAAATTTTTTTTTCATTGGTACTATTTTCTTTTTATCAGTGTCCTTTGGTTTCCAGTAGCCACACTTCTAACTTCCTTTTCCCCATTACAGATGTTTTCTGCTGAATAATAGCCTTAACATAATATATTGGGATTTATAGATTCAAAATGTAGCTTTGCTGTTACATAGCTTTATATTTTGTGTTGTAATTTGCCTGTATTTTTTTTATTTTTATTTTAATTCATTAAACAAGCAAATTGTTCGTCACAATTGTGACATCTTCAAGTTACTGTGTGTGTGGTTGCAATGGGATGAGCTAACTATTACTAAATATTATAACCATAATATTCTAAAAATATAATTGGTAAAATTATGATTATAAAAGCTGTTAAATTATGATTTGATTATGCAATGATCAGAGCTAACAAATTTGAGATTTGAAATTTTTTGTAGTTATACAATTATACTAATGATGCATTTTCAATATTTATATGAAATATGTATAAAAATATTAGATTTTTAAAATTAATGACTTTTTTTTCCTCATTGATTGTTTAGAATTTCCAGCCGTCAGCTCAAGATCCTGCAACGCCTAGCTGCCAACGCTCTCCCTCATACAACAGAACATCGAATGATGACTGCCCACGTAACAGCAATAGTTCTAGTCCTAGTGGCATTACTCCAAGAGAAACTGGCATCGTTGAAAAGTTGCTTGTAAGCACATCTTTGCATTAAAAATTTTCTTGTATATGAATATGAAATCGCAAATTTTTTTCAGACTTATTGGTTTCTCTTTAGTTTGTTGAATGCAATATGACTAAATTATTGTAGTTTGAATTATATTTTTTTTTTTGTAAATTAAGCATATTTTCCTTACCATCTAATATTATTTTAAACTTAATTTTACAATTTAAGAATCTGATAGCAAACTGTATTTACTTTTTTAATAAAAACATCAAAAACAACCATCATTATTACTATAGGCAGGGGTATTTTATGTAATATTCTGAAAATATGTATAGATGAAATGATTGGCAATTCTGCTTTTGCAAAAGTTGATAGGTTAAGAATTTTTTTTTTAATATAGTTAAAAGGGAGAAAACAAACACACCAACTGTTATGTATTCTATTTTTAGAAATAAGAAATTATAACTTTGATAAAGTGATTTTTTTTGTGGAACAAACTGGAATAAGTGATATGAGTATGGGGTGATGTGTAGTTGCTATTAATAGACAAGGTGTAATTTTTAATCCTCGTTTAGGAAAAGTAATTTATGTATATGCATTTTTCCTCTCCCCTTCTTATCAGTTGGACATTTTTCTAGTCCTTTTTTTAATCTGATGGCAACAATATGACTAGAGGGTAAAAAAAAAAGTATTTGTTTCTACAAGACAGCTTACATTAAAGACTACTTAGAATTAATAGTTTCTATGATTGTTGTAATAAAGAACTTAGCTTTTAAAAATTAAGACTGCTGATGAGTGTTTTTTTTTTTTTTTTTTTTTTTTTCTCTTTGACATATAAATGTAGGATAATTATCCTTTAAAATTTTTTGGATGATATCATCCCCCATAACATAAATGACTAATAATATATGATGAGTACATGGGCAAAATTTTGATAATGCTATTGCAACTTGATATAAAGAGTTCAAGCATTTTTGTTTATTACTTGAATTTGATTAAGCTATTTTAAATGCTATAAATAGTCAACAATTAAAATTTTATATTTAAACTGTGTTTAGTAAATATGTTTCAAATTTCAGAGTTTTATTAAATGAACAATAATAACATATCTTATTTTGCTTTTCAGCATTCATATGGTTTCATCCAATGTTGTGAGAGACAAGCAAGACTTTTTTTTCATTATAGTCAATACTCCGGTAATATTGAACATTTGAAACTTGGTGGTAAGTTCATTTAAAATGACAATCAATTTCCAATTATTCATTAAAAATATTTTATTTGTGTTTTTATATTGTTTTATGTATGATGAACTTTAGTTTTATTTTAATATCCAAGTTCATAGTAAAAATAAATGTGAATTTTTATTATAGATGCTGTTGAATTTGAAATGACATATGATCGCCGAACCGGAAAACCAATTGCTAGCACTGTTTGTAAAATTACTTCTGAAGTTGGTGAGGTTATGTCTGAAGAAAGAGTTTCTGGTTTTGTTACTACAGGAATAAAAGAAAATACTGAAGTAAATTATTATTATTTTGCTTCATTAATCAAAAAGTATTATAAATTTTTTTTGGTAAGAAAACTAATATATGCAAATAATCTAGATTTTTTTTTTTTTTTTTTTTTTTATTTCTTTATTCAATTAATCTTATATGGAGCCAACGGCCGTACCATGCTGAATATACCGGTTCTCGTTAGATCACCGAAGTTAAGCATCATTGGGCGCGGTCAGTACTTGGGTGGGTGACCACCTGGGAACACTGCGTGCCGTTGGCAAAATTTGGGACCTGAATGGCCGAGTGTCTAGCGCTCGGTGTCACAGGTTTCGGGTTCGAATCCCGGCGGTGCCATGGATGTTTGTAGTGGTTCGGAATCCACTTTAAGCCGTAGGTCCCGGTCTTCTATGACTGTAAGAGCGTCACGGAGCAAAAGTCAGGCTTCTACCTACGGGTGCTCCACATTATTCATCACAACAGAAGCTGCTTCCTTCCCCTTCAATCATGAGTCCATATGGGCTCGTGGGCTTGGCCAGCCAAGTGGGATAAGAAACAACAACAACAACAATCTTATATGGTTGATGTTTATTAAAGTATTTTTATTAAGGATGGAAGTTTTACTGTATACTAAAATTAATAGTATTTCAAATGTAAGTAATAAGTATATTTCCTTGAGTAAATGCTTATGCACTAAATTCTATTTAACTGAATTATTCTTGTTCATAGAAACTAAGAGAGAAAGAAATTGCATAATCTAGAAAAGTGAAATACACAGATAAAAGTAATAAACACTGAGTGACACCTTTAAGTTACATCCTGTTTTTCATATATTTTTAGGGAAGAAAATTTTTTTGTAAATACAGTATTTGTTATAATCTTTTATCATATTATATTTATAAATAAAAGGTTTTTGCTTTTAAATTGTCTTCGTTAAAACTTTGTGGTATGTAATTTTATGTTACTGACTTGCAATTATAGGGCAGGGTTGCTTATGAGAACCGTGGCGAGTGCTTTTTTCTGCCTTATTCTTCTGAGGATATTGATTGTACAGCAGAACTTCATCCTCATGACAAAGTTACTTTTCGGATTTCTACAGACAAAAATACAGGAAATTTAAGAGCTCGTAATATTCGATTGGAAAAGCCATTACCGGTACGTTTTCAAGGTGTAGTTTGTGCTGTTAAAGAGACATTTGGATTTATTGAAAGAGCAGATATTGTTAAAGAAGTAAGGTTTATAAAAGTTTTTTTCTTATATTTTCTTTATTTTTTGTTGTTATTTATAAATATAAATTCAATTTTTTTTTTTTAGATATTTTTTCACTCAAGTGAATGTAAAGCTTTTAAAAGTCTTTCTCTTGGTGATGATGTGGAATTTAGTATAATGACAAGAAATGTAAGTTATATGTTTTTATATATCTTGTATATATATAATATCTAAAGATACATACAAAAGGTACATAAAAAATATGAAAAATAATTATTTTTATGTTATCAAATCTCCTAAGTCTGTTGCAAAACAGTTTATAGAACCTGCATTAAATAAAGCAATGCTCATTTTGCAGAACTGGTCTGTGGAAAACAACATGAAAGTTAATCTAAATAAAAAGTTTGTGCATTCCTAATTTAAGAATAAAATAAAAACTATTATAAATAATTAGAGAAACATTTTTATAGTTAGTTTTTAAAATTGCTGATCTGGAAAATACATCTCTGAAAATATCCTGGTCTGTACAGTTTAAACTATATGTTAATAGTAAAAGAGGAACAATATTTAATATTCTTATTTATATTTTTCATTCTTATGCACTTTTAAAATATATGATATGAATTATAAGATTGTTTAATCAAACCCATATTTAGCACCATTCATTATAAATCCACTGTTAAACTTTTATTTGTCACTAGCAAATATAACTTAGTTTTTCAAATACAGAAAATAACATTCTTAATTACCATAAATAAAAAAGATATTTAACATTTTTCAATACTTAACTGTTAAGTTAAAAGAATTAAATACTAAGCATCATGATAATTTGAACTGCTAGAAACTTCTATATGAAATTCAGCATAGGAATATAAAACCATATGATTAAAA